>CAIGRT010070973.1:0-23549 GCA_903798405.1 Fraxinus platypoda | reverse complement strand
CAATAAAATTTGGGGCGTTACATTTGGTGTTCTCAATTCTTCTTTTTCTTTTCTTTTCCACTTCCCTTGAAGGATAATATTCCAACAACTTGTAAATTTGGCCATAGGCGACAGAGCTCACCTAGTCATCGTAAGTGTTCATCATTCAATCTGAGTTTGCATCCTGGCCCCAATCTCTAATCGAAGAATTTGGGTTTTAATTTGGGACTTGGGATTGGGTGGTGGAGGTTGTTGGGTGGCGATTGTGATTGGGGTGGATGGCTATAGACGATGGCAAGTTTTTGGTTGCGACAACCGACGGCGAGTGGTTGGTGGAGATTATTATCTCTGATTTTGGGTTGGAGTGGCGATGGGAAGAAGACGATATTGTTTTTATTGTTTTCTTTTCTTTTCTTTTTTAATTGAATCAATTTCATTATTTAATGTGATAAATAGAATGCTACTATTATAACCCATTTTAAAATATTAAAAATGTGGTCAAACTTGAGTTTTTTGTCAACAAATAGAAAAATGGATGGATTGCATTCATTAGGGCTTCAACTGCTATGTTTTAAAATGTTAGGGGAAAATCTACAAATGTTTGAAAGGTTTGTGACCTTTGCTATAATTATCTCTTTAATTATTATCATACTTATATCATTAATTTTTTCTTCATCACATTCATATTTTTAATATTTAATTGATCAGAAAATTTTGTCTTTAATCTTGATTTTCGTTCAGAAATATTATTATTGTGCTTTAAAATTAGAGTCAAAATTTAATTGCTTTTTTTTTTCATATTATATATATGTTTTGATTATTTAAAAATATAATGGAAAAATGAGTCTTTTTACTCTATCTTAAAGAGGATTTTGGAGAGAAACCACAATCTAAAACAATTAATGTTAATTTAAGAATAAGAATGAGATAAAAAAAAGATTGAAATATAAATGTGATAATGTGTAAAGGTTATGAACTAAAAACTTTGGTGTGAATATATTTAGCCTTAACAAATATAGATTTATTTATTTCAATTTAATTGTTCACTACATAAATTGATTAAGAAATTAACGGTCATAGATCGCATTGGGATAATGAGTTATATACTTGCGTATTGAAGTGCATATTTCGGTCCAAACGTAATTGTTGTACATTAGCTAATTGAAGTTGGCACTCTGTGCATTGTTTGTTTTGATCGTGATGATTGTTCGTTTAGGAGTAATGACACTATTAGATTGGATCAAGCGTCGACTAATTTATAGTGGGATCGTGCTAAGGAATTAATACCACATAGTCATCTTATGGATTGCATAAAGCCGCTACAAGATAGTTCTTGCTATTTGTTAGCATGAAATTTTTTGATATACCAATGAGTTAGATCAATTTATTATGGTCATTATATTGGTATGTTTGGAGCCTATTGAAATCGAAGTGGTGAAAGATGCAAGCTGCAATCGATGTAATAATTAGAAAGGGAAAATAGTTATTTAGCTCTAATCTAATTATTCGACATCCAAAGGGAATAATTTACAGATGACAAGTCAAGATGATATATATTACAGGGAATTAATATGCATTTCTGCTGTAATTTCTATAAATTTAAGGTTGGATTTCTCGCCTTTAGCGGAATAAGCGAAGAACTAATAATTATATTGAGCATTCTTGAATTATCTTGAGTGAGTGTAATTATTGTAACTTAAATTATGTAAGTCCGATCAGATCCCTTTGGTAGCTTAAGTAAAAGTTTTGAATTCAGTTGTATTAGTAATAAAAGTTCAAGAACTTTATCCGCAAAAAAAAAAAAAAAAAGAAGATATAAAAAAAAAAAGAAGAGAGAGAGAGCTAGAGATTGATTGGATCTAGGAATAAGTCCTAGAAATTTGAATTCTTGATTTGCTCTCGAAGTGACTCCTCACAAAACGCAATTCATATTGGAAAAATATCAAAGAAGAACTAACAATTATATTTTTAAAATTGGATCCAACCAATCGGTTCAACTACAAAATTGGAAATTAGTTGGAAAACAATTTCAAATAATTTTAAAAACCTTTGGAATTCCTAACCGAGAAAAAATCGGCAAGCGGGCCGATCAAACCTTTAATCGATTGACCCGAGAGCGGGTTTTTAAGTTTAGAAGGTTGATTTTTGTGCAAATTACACTGAGTACCTTAATTAATTAATTAATTTTTTTTTTTGATAACAAAAACAGATTTCATTCATCTTTGGAAAATTACACCAGTGCATCGTGCTTGATAATGTGTGAAACGAATTCCGAAGGATCACTCCACCACACTACCAAGTCATTGAGGTGCCATGAATTCCTAGCTAGACAATGTGCTACTGAATTATATAGGCGGCTTTCATGTCTTACATCAATATTCGGGAATCTATTCATTAGTATCAGAATCTCATGTATCAAGTTTCCCCATAGGGACAGAGATTCAGCCAGTGCTTCTGTCAACTCTTGGACCACCAACAAAGAGTCACTCTCTACTTGTAAATTCGGGATGGACAAAGATAGGCAAATCTGTAAACCCCTCAATATTGCTAAAAACTCCGCCTCCATTGGGTCCACACTGCCCTTCTCTGGTTTGCTAGCTGAGAAAATTACTTGTCCTATTGCATCCCGGAGGATCATCCCAATCCCATATCTGCGTTGATCTGCAAATAAGGCCCCATTAACATTAAGCTTTAGGACCCCTTCTGGAGGTTCATTCTACCATGTTCTGTGATGACTCCCTTGCTGACACTGCTTATTTGCGCATTTAAAATCACCAGCAATACTAAAAGCATGATCAATAGCCAACTGTGGGGTTAACAGTTTCTGCTCAAAGATAAACTGGTCTCGACGGTACCACAATCCCCACAAGCATAAAAATAATTCATCAGCTCGCCAGAACTGTTCCTGCTAATTACGAGATTTATAATGTGCATGATATCCCGCTACTCAGAAGTATTTCGTAAGAAGTTCAGCTTGGTTGACAGCACAGGTCCAATCTGAGAGCAGTATAATAACGCATGGTTGATATCTTCGTCCTCTGTATTACAAAGCTTGCATCTTGCATCTTCCACCACTTTCTTAGTTTGTAGATTTCGAAGTGTTGGAAGCCCATTGTGGCAGACTCTCCATGCAAACACATGTATCTTATGGGGGATTTGCATTTTCCAAATTTTATTCCACATTTTCCTTTGATCATTGGCATAGGACACTTCACCTAGTTGGTTAGCACCCTTAATCTTCAAAAACAATATGTAACCCCTTCTAACAGTGTAAAGACCCTTTTTCTCTAGTTCCCAAATCATTACATCTGGTCGGGTAAGTCCTCCTATTAATTGTATTTGGAAAACCTCATAGGCGTCTCTAGAATGTAGTAATCTAGACACCTTCGTAATATCCCATCGTCGTGTATCCTCATCAATTAGGCGTGAAACTGTCCAACCTCTCAGATCTTCATCAATACCACTGGGTAGCTTATTAAGCGATGGTTTGGCAGCCAATAATCAGTCCATATGTTTATCTCCTTTCCATCACCAACTCGCCACCTACATCCTTCGAACAGCAGCTTTCTGGCCTCCCAAATACCCCTCCACACATAGGATGGATTAGCTCCCAACTTTGCATCCCTAAAATGTCCATGAGGGAAGTATTTAGCTTTGACAATATCCCGTAGCAATGATCTGTTCCCTTTTAGAATTCTCCAGCCTTGTTTTGCTAAGAGGGCCATATTAAATGCATGAAGATCTTTAGATCGCATTCCTCTTCTTCCTTTAGTATTACATAGCATCTTCCACCCTACCTACCGAATTTTGTTTTCCTCATTCTGTTGTCCCCACCAAAATTTTACAATCATACTTTCCAACTCTTTACATAAAGATATTGGAAGTTTGAAGCAATTCATTGTGTAAGTGGGGATAGATAGTGCAACATCTTTAATTAGGACTTCTTTTCCACATTGTGACAAAAGTTTTTCTTTCCATTCCTTTAATTTCTGCCACACTTTTGTTTTAATACTTGGAAAAGCTCTCCTCCTGTTCCCCTTCCCCACCATTGAGGGAAGTCCCAAATAATGATCATAATTTTGGTGATGTTGGATACCCAAAAAATTCAGGATTTCTCTTTGAGTGGTTTCTGATACAGACTTGCTGAAAACCATGGCTGTCTTTTCTCTGTTCACCTTCTGACCTGAAGCATGCTCATATTCCTCAAGTAATTGGAGTATATATGTATTAGTCTGGAGAGAAGCACTGCAGAATAGGACACTGTCATCTGCAAACATGAGGTTGTTGACTTTTGGAGCTCATCGGCATACATGTATACCTTCCACCTTTCCTTGATCAGGAGCTTGATTTAATAGAGCTACCAGTCCTTCACTGCATAGCAGAAATAGGTAAGGGGATATGGGGTCCCCTTGTCTAATTCCCCTCGATGGATATCTAGGTTCCTTAGGTTCTCTATTAATCTGGATAGAAAAGGAAGTTGACCTTACACAAAGCATAACCAAAGTAATCCATTTGTTTCCAAAGCCCATTTTCTCCATCACTGTTTGAAGGTAATGCCATTCAACCTGATCATAGGCTTTACTCATGTCAAGTTTAAGTGACATGAAGCCCCTCTTCCCTTGCCTCTTTGTTCTAAGGAAATGGAACAACTCATACGCCACAAGTACATTGTCTGAAATTAATCTCCCCGAAACAAAAGCACATTGTGATTTGGATATTAAAGTAGGTAGTATGTGTTTAAGGCGATTTGTTAGCACTTTGGAAATCAACTTGTAGAGAACATTGCATAGGCTAATCGGTCTATAATCCAACACCAACTCAGCATGTTTCTTTTTAGGAATAAGGGTGATAAAAGTATGGTTTAACGATATAGGAAAGACGCCATTATTTAAAGCATTCAGTACCGCACAATTGACATCATTTCCAACTGTAGACCTGTATTTTTGGTAACAGATGGGGGCCATACCATCTGGTCCTGGAACTTTGGTAAGATGCATTTAATTTAAAACTTGCTTAACCTCTTCGGTTGTGAATTATGCGTCCAGTGTCTCTTTCATTTCTGTTGTCACTCTCTCCCTCAGATTTTCTAAGAAATGCACGTTGCCTCCCTCACATGAAGTTGTGAACAGATTCTGAAAATAAGCCAATATTTCAGCATCCCTTTCTACTTCAGTTTTCCAATTACCATCTGAACCCCTTACACCTATTATAAAATTCTTGGTGCGCCTCTGTGAAGCCTTATGGTGAAAGAAAGAGGTATTTTGATCGCCTTCAGTGAGCCATAAGACTCGTGACCTTTGCCTCCACATTGTTTCTCCTCGTTCAAGCCATTTGTTCACCTCCAGCCTAGCTTGTTTCAGTGCCTCCTGAGACTGTCTATTCAGATCCATCTCTGTCAGCCGTTGTAGCTCATGTTTGGCTTTCTTCAGCTGAGTGTATACATTACCGAAATGTTGTTTGTTCCATGCAGATAAGAGCTCACCACAACACTGAATTCTTGCACTGATTCCCAGTATTCCATTAGTAGTATGGCCAATCCTCCAAGCTCTTTCCACCACCTCTTTACATCCCTTCTCTTTTGTCCACATAGCTTCAAAGCGAAAAATCTTCTTTCCTTTCCGTTGTGATGAGTCATCTCGCAGAATTAGGGAGATTGGTATATGGTCAGAATAAGCGGCGAAACCATGCTTTATGTAAGCGTTTGGGTACATGGACTTCCACTGAAAATTTGCAAGTCCCCGATCCAATCTTCCTCTTATTGTTTCCCCTGATTCCCTATTATTACTCCAAGTAAACATAGTTCCACGAAAACCTAAGTCGGCAAGGTTACAGTCATCGAAAACATCTCTAAAATCTTGAATTTGTCTATCAGGTCTATCCCTCCATCCACTCTTTTCAGCTTGGTTCAAAATCTCATTGAAATCACCCATTAGCAACCACCCAATACCCCTAGGGACATGTAGGGATCTCATCAAGTTCCAAGTCTCCATCCTTCGACTAGCTTCTGGGTGGCCATATACTCCTGTGAAAAGCCATACTTCACCCGTTTGCATCTCAATAGATGTGAATACAGTTCTTTGAGAATTTTTGAATACTAACTATAACCTCCTTCTTCCATAATAATGCAATTCCCCCTCTTCTACCCTCACTACTCACAGAAAAACAATTATCAAAACCCAGACGAAACTTCAAACGATACATCTTTTGTTCATGTAATCTTGTCTCTTGCAAGAACAAGATTATGGGATCTTGTTCCCTGAGTACCTTAATTTTACAATAAAGCTATTTGTACAAAATTGAGTTACAAAAGTTGGGTTACAAAGTATGTTGGCAAAATTCAAACCATTGAATTTTAACTTAAAACATTAAATTTACTCATCAAATTTTTTTATTCCATAAATACTAACTTATAGTAGTAAATTAAGAAAACAATAAGTTTCCTTCATCCCTCAATTTACGGTCAAGTACGAAAATTCCATAATCACCCCCCAAAATCTTTCCTTGTTTATGCTTTTCTCATTTCACGCAAAATTAGAGACTAATTCATCTTCATTTTCACTTTTATTTTCCCAATTTCATGGCCTATTTGAGAAAGAGTATTGCTTCTATAGTTTCTTCTTTATCTGTTTTCAACTCTTTTTACTCAATTCTTTTGTGCGTATGCCTTTTCTTAATCATACTAGATGCAAGCAACGTGCAATGCACGTTTGCTTAGTTCGTGTTTAATTTATATGGTGGAAATTAAATTTGTTGTTAATGAAGATGTTGTGGGTAATGGAAGAAGTGATTATGTAATGTTTATGTAATTGGTAAAGAATGACACGGTGCGATATATTTTGAAAAGAGCATTAATAGAATGTATGGAATGTTGGTATAAATAAACATCGCTTGTAGTTTTATGAAAGGTGTTTGAGACAATTTTGATTCGAAGATGACGATCCAACAGTTTCCTCTTCTTGCATTGCTTCAATGGAGAGGACATTGAAATGTTTATATTTTTTCTCCTTTAGCTTCTCTGGATCTACAAAAAGCTGAATCATCCAGATTTGTGTTGATAATTTTTCCGCGACGCTTTGAATATATAGTTGATTTTCCTGCGAAACAAATTTTGAATGGGTTTGCATGAATAATCTGAAATCGAATTATATTTGAAATAACTCATTGTAATGAAATTCAGGTGTTGAAGATAAATTTAAGAGATACCTCTCCAGCATGTTCCATCAATTCAAGTGCTGAACAACCAAGTGCCTGTTCTGCTACTTCACCAAACATAGTAGCAGCTAGCCTTCCAGTGTTGTCGTCCAGTTCAACATATGCTCTAGCACTTTAAATGCGTTGAATGTAATAATTTGAATTTGAGTTGTGTTTAATTGTGAATTGAAGGAGACTTAAATTTGTAATTGAAATTGTAAGATACGTACCGTGGTTGGCTAACCCCTTGGTTTTTGCAATATATACAAACGAAGGTTTCATTGTATTTGTATCCAGTTCCTCTATTACAGGCAACACATGACATGTAATAAAATAGCTGGGCGAACTCAATCACCTTTATGTTCGCCTTTGTCCAGATTTGTGCTTTCTGCATTGAACCGTAATGAATTTTGAAAATGAATGTTAGTGTCAATCTTGTAATGAATTACTGATGATGTAATATTTACCGCCATGGGTTGTAAACCCTTAATGAAATCTGCAATGTCGCAATGTTTCACAATTTCCCGAATACCAACGGATGGAAGTGGTGCAGATGTGTATGTCAATGATCTTGCAATGATAGTTTTGATTATGGAGTCGTTGTTGTCCGCCCTAGAAATTCAGAAAAGAAGAATAATGTAAGGAAATGAAATATGCAAGTGAATGACAGGAATCATGTAATGGAGTTTAATATTGATGCCTTGATATGTAATGTGTAATTGTGGAGAATTACCACTGCCTCATTGCAGCTGCCTCAGGAAGAAGAGGATTGATTATAAAGGCACTTGATGGACGTGATGAGAGAGACAATCCTTTGTTGAAATTGTGTTCAATATTAGTGCAAGTATGTATAGTATGGAAAAATATATAACAATTTTTATTATTAAAAATACCGTTGTATGATCGAACCGATATTTTTGTTCCAAGTATTATTGGCTTATCTTCAATAATATCTGATATTTTCTGACATTCGTCTTGGACGAATCGACCCCACATAGTCAAACATATGGGGTTCAAGCTGAACAATTGAAATTGTTGAAAGAATTAATAAAATATTCCTACATTAATATTGGATTTGAAATTGGAAAGGAGTGAGAGGTTGGAAGAATTTTTTACCTTTCGTCGATAACATATATCTCTTGGATTGTTGCAGGTCCAAATGCTGTCGTTACCTCTTTGGTTGGCTTCATTTTGATTGCAACAGCTAAAATACCTGAAAATGTAAATATGAGATGTTGATTTATTGATAATTAATTTGTGATAATATTTAAATCAAACTACCTATTCCTCCAATTGATCCTCTATAAGTCTCTAAGTCGTTGAATGGGACGATGTCATATGTCGGTGCATCTATTTGGTTTTCGTTTTGTGGAACATCTTCTATTATTGTTTTGGAGTTCAGAGTCCATTGATATTTATATTCTCCGATTTTGTACTTCGGATCAACTGGTTTGACATATGCATTGATGATATAATACGAGTGTAAAATTTTTAAAGTGTCGTCCCGGGGGTCAATATCAGTGCCGAACATTGCAGCCTGCACTCGATTTCCCTGTACCAGCAGTAAAAGTAATTGTGATTAATAGTGTGTTGTATGAAATGATGTGTATTGTTCTGCAACCACCAAATTTGTAGATAATTTATGTGTTTTTAATTATTTTGAAACAAAATATGTTGTAAGAAGAGAACTAAATAAATGTAACGTAATTAATGTTTTTATATAATATGATGTAATTTAAGAATGTGTAATTTGAGACGATATTGATAATTGGAAACTGAATGTACGCTAACAAATATCATACCTCTTGATCAATTAATGTCAGATTTTGGTACTTCACTGTTGTGCGTTGGCTTGTTCGCTTAGGTGACTTCTCCGCAACGATCATCTTTATCTTCCAATTTTTTGTGTTTGGAGTGATATCGTTTATTGATGTGTGCACGGTCCACATTTTTGGCCTTTTAAGATGCTGAAATATCAGATGTGGAAGTGAACTACTAAAACAATTGGCGAAGACATTTGATTGAATGACCAAATATTAGACGTATCGAGGGAAATATTATAATGTGCAATAAATTGGAATTGTACACTTAAATTTTGTTACCTGAATAACATTAACTGAAACATGATAATGTAAGTAATTCTGTGAACACAATGTTTTTTGTGCAGTTCTTTTCATGTTGTTCAGTGGATACTGGTCGTATTAGAATCCTCACTGTCGATGCTGTCTTTGCCCTCGATAAAGCCACATATAATTGACCATGTGAAAAAACTGGTTGAGGTAAATAAATCCCAACGTAATCTAATGTCTGCCCTTGTGACTTATTTATAGTCATTGCGAAACTTAATCTTATAGGGAACTGAGTTCGTTTGAATGGGAAACCAGTGTTTTCATCGACATTTGGTAAAAATGGTATCCTTGGAATGAACACTCTTTTTCCGATATGATGACCAACTGCAATTTCTGCATCTATTACATTTCGATCAAAAGCCCGACAAATCAAACGGGTTCCATTGCATAGGCCTTCTGAAGGATTAATGTTTCTAAGGAGCATGATGGGACAGTCTTTCTTGAGTAATAATTCATGTGGCGGAAGTCCGTTTGGGGTTAGAGTATTTAAGAAATCTTCCATAACTGATTGTTCAGATGCATCTATTGTCTCATCGAAACTGTAATATCGATGAATTTCACCTGGGAACCTATGAATCAACAATGCATTTATTTCGTCAACATAACCGTTCTTTGGTGTTAATATGGCCCGATTCATCATAGATGAAATATTTTTTGAATATTCATGAACATTGTGGAAAACGTCTTCTATCAAATGATCTAAAGAAGTGCTGTCATTGTCATAGGGAACAAGCATGCTGTTTGGAATTTTTATGGTTTCGTCGACTGTGTTTGGCGGTGTTCCGTTCCCTATTTGTAACACATAATCTGAAAAAATTGGATCCAGTCTTGCTCGCATATTTTCTTTCAATCGGAACTTGGTCAATGTAGGCCACAAATACGAATAAACCAAACTGGAATGTATCTGTTGTTGTCTTGTTCCTTTAGGAACGACGGGTAGAACCTGTCGGAAATCTCCACCGAAAACAACAACCTTCCCACCGAATGTTAAATTTGAATCATTGATGTCCTGTAGCATTTTATCTAATGCTTCTACGTGTTGTTTTCTCGTCATTGGAGCCTCATCCCAAATTATTAATTTTGCAGCACGTAGTAGGTTTGCCAGTGCACTTTGTTTGCTGACACAGCACGTGCTTCTTTCGTTAGCATCAAGTGGAAGCTTGAAGCGTGAGTGTGCTGTTCGACCTCCCGGAAGAATAGATGCAGCAACACCTGATGAAGCAGTTGCAAGTGCTACTAATTTTCTTGATCGTACTGTTGCAAGAAGTGCTTTGTACAGGAATGTTTTCCCTGTCCCACCTGGGCCATCTACAAAGAATGCAGCATTTTGGTTTGCAAATACTTTTTCGAGTATTGCATTATAGGCATGTTGTTGTTCACTATTAAGAGATTGTGATGCGGTAATATCCTCTTCTGGAATTTGAACTGCCAATTCGTCATCGATTTCTCTAGATTTATATTCCTCTTCATCGAAGGAAATGTCGTCATCAAGAAGATGGTAGGAATTGATGTCTTTCCCCATTGATTCAATTGTAAAAGAGATTGACCTCAATACTTGGGTTCTTACATTTGATATAGAATCTTGTGTTGATTTGAAATCTACTGACATCTCTTGCTCAAAACGTTCCCAAAGCTCCCTCGGATTGGTTGGATTGCAATAAACCAATATTGTTGCAAATAACCGTCTAAAAGTTGATGGCATTTGATATAGAGACGCTTCGTTTAAACAATCTTCTAATTAGCAACCCATGCATTGTTGCTGCATCGCGAAATGTTGGGGCCAGAACTCCATCAACTGTCCTTAGATCTTCAAATGATAAAGGTCCCCTTACATGGTTTAGCAATATGCGCAGATAATACCTCTCGCCTTCAAATGGATTTGCTGTAACAATACGGCCTATAACTGTTTTTCTTTTTCTAGGGGTCCAACACTTGTTTTGTTGGTTCCAAACATAATATTCTGGAAATTGTTTATACAATAATGTTTTTGCATTCTCGTCTACTTGATTTGATGCAAAGAACTCTGTTAACATCGATTTTTTGGAACGATCTAAGTTAACAACATTGATTAGATCGTCATTTGCTCGGAAAGTCACGGGGTGTTGATCCTCCAGATGTAAATGTTTGATGCAAAGAACTCTGTTAACATCGATTTTTTGGAACAATCTAAGTTAACAACATTGATTAGATCGTCATTTGCTCGGAAAGTCACGGCGTGTTGATCCTCCAGATGTAAATGTAAACTGTAGACTGCTGGGTACATTTCATTAATAGTAAAGCCATATATCCTCCACATAGCTTCAGGGGGAGCAATCCATCGAGCCGATTGGAATTGTTGGATCTCATCAACTTGTTGATTGCGTTGTTCAGAAATCAAGTTGAAAGCAACACGATCATGTCCTTTATAAATGTATTTATAAAGATATTTGACTGCTTTTATCGTAGAACAAATCTCTACATTAATGTGGCAGTCAAATGTTGCAAGCAGATATGGATTGTATGGAACAACCCAACGATTATCTAAATTTTTCCCTCTGACTTTGACAGCTGTTCCGTTGTTTGAACGCCTGTATATTGGGAAGCAATCATTTCCAACGGTTGTAGCAGATGCATAGTTCTTTGGATAATTACTTTTGCAACAACCATTTTTTTTCATGCAAACATTTGATGGGTTGAGGACTCCACATGGTCCATGCATCATATGCTTTACAACAGCGTTATGCAAGTGCAAGTTTGTATTTTTATCGGGTATCTCTGCTGATACAATCTCGTCAAAAGATTCAGGGGCATACATCTTCCAATCCTTCTGTAAGATAATTAAAAAATGCGCATGTGGAAGACCTCTCTTTTGATGCTCAATAACGTAGACATATGCATTGACTCTACCAAAAATTTCCCTCTTCAATAATTGATCCTTTAATTCTTCTAATTTTGCACGAAAAACTCGAGCAACCAAATCAGGTCGATTCTGACTCTCTTCATGCTGATTCAGTTCATTTGTAATTTCTTTCCAGTTCGGATTGCACGTCATTGTTAAGAAAATGTCCGGTTTGCCATAGCGCTGAACTAAAGCCATTGCTTCCATATATCTTTTTCTCATGTCTCTTGGACCTCCAACAAATGATGAAGGCAGTATAATCCGTTTTCCAATATTAGAAGCGTTTCTTTCCCCAAGTGTAATTGTATCAACAATACCTTGATACAACTCTGATCGAATATGTTGTTGTTTACTCCTGAAATAATCTAATCTTGATGTCTCGATCTTAACATACATATCTACTACAAATTGTTGCAGTAGTCGTCCAGAAAGTAGCAGGATTGATCTAACATTTTCTCTGATTTGCAATTTGTAGCAATAATATTCACGGCATGAAACAACTGGGACCTTCCTTCTTCTATTTAATGCTACAAAAGTTGAATGAGAATGAAACATTATTGTGTTGGACGTACGTAGTAAATGAGTTTTTGGAATATTAATACTACAATCTGACCTTGTTGTTCTCTTGCAATTAATTCTTCTGCGGTCATTGACTGTTGAGGATTTATTGATTGGTTAGTTTCGTTATATGTAGATCTGCTTCCTCTACTAACCCTTTTAATCCCTTGATGCCAACCAACGTCGCCACATGGAAATAACAACGGATATTGCAATGGATCATAACACCCAAAATAGTACTGAACTATATGACTTCCACCTGAATGGTTAAAGACAAAAATGTCACGTCCTCTTAGTTGATCTTCACCATCATTTTCTACCCATATTGCTGCAACTTGTGAAGATGTGGGCGCATTGAATACACGTTGATCTAAGCCAGCATCTGATCTTATTGAATTATTCTGTTTTCCAAATCTGGGAAATCACCAAGGGAGCGGAAAAAAATTGAATATGGATTCATGCGAAGGATATCGATCAGTTGAGTTACAATTGATGGATCCATTCTGTTTGAATCAGAAATACGATTCTCTAATTCATGTTCTGTATCATAGAAATACAACTGGAGATAAGAAGGACGACCATTTGAAGGAATCAAATCGTTTATATAGTGATAGATTTGTCCCTGAGTTCTGAAAGTATAGATTCCTCTATTTCTCCTGCAGAGATCTTTATCAAATTTCACTCCAAATGATGTAAAAGCGAACTTGTTGTTATAAGTTCTAATATATGTCCTGAAATGTGTAGATTCAACTGTGTTGCAAGTCAACAACTCATAAAGTTGTTCGGGAACATCATTTGTGGCTAAAGAAATTGTTCCATCAGCACAGCAGAAGCCAGTTGTTTCATGGTGGAATCGCTTTGCTTTACAATGTATGCAGCTGGGTACTAATGGCAGAGAATATGGTTCAAATGGCACTTTCTTCATCAATTGTCTAAATTTGATAGAAACGTGATGCGACTCACCTGTTTGGTTGAAGAATGAAAATAAGGGAACAGATGCAAGCTCGTCATATTATTTGAATTATCTGAGCAAGGACATTACCGGTACAGTAGCAAGATTTGATAACTGAATTTAAAGAACCCACTAATTTTAAATTTGTTTCTTACCCCTACAAGGTGTTGTCAGATTTGTATCGTAGCTCGTCTCCTCTCGAACGACATATGGATCCTATTTGTATAATAAATGCCGAAATCTCAGAGGAAAAGAATAGAATGACGGTTGAATAAGAAATGTCGAAAAATGATTAGAGGAGAACCTGCTCGATAAAGAGTTGGTTAGAAGATTCGGATACATTGTTTATGGATGATTCAACACCAGGAAGAACACATACTTCACGAGACGATTCGTCTTCTATGATATCAATATGAATAACATCATTCCGCTGTCTCTTTGATGCTCTTTCAACAACACTTAAGTCTTTAATGTTGTATGTGTGTTGGACATCATTGTTTGAATATCGAGCAATCGACGTAGTCGTTTGATGACCAACGGATGTATCGAAAGCATTTATACGAATCGAGTTCCTTTTGGATGCTTTTTGTTCAGCATATCTTTCTCTTCGCTTTCTACGGATCTCTTCCTTTTTCTCTTCTGGTAAATCTCTATACAGGATTCTCTTCGCAGGTTGTTTTTCACGATCTTCAAAAAATAGTTTACAAACTTAAATTTCACATAACTTCATATTTCCTGTTCGTAATTTTTTTAAAAAATTATTTATAGAATCTTACCACTATTCATTATGTTAATGAAGGAAATGATTGTTTCAAATGTTGGATACTGTTTTACACAAGCAAAGATAAAAGGAATAAGTCACAATTATTTCATACGCTCAATTAAATGAATAATGAAATGAGAAAATACTATAAAATTGGAAACTAATAGAAGCATATTTCTATTTTACATACAAAAAATGGTGTACCAACTATTTGCCAAACTTAATTCCCTATTCTAAGCAACCATCAAATATTTCTCTACTAATTATTTCAAAATATTTCTCTACTAATTTTTAATTTGGATGTTATGTTTTTTTTTAAATCAACATAAAACATGCAATTATAATTTAAACAAATTAATAGTGGGGAGTTTACCTCAATTTTCTCGAGTTCCGTGAAAATGAAGGGGATTGAAAACCTCAATCTCCTGTTCGTCCGTACGTTTTGGCTAGCCAAAATAAAAAAAAAGTTTCAATTAGTATTTCGAAATTTTAAAGTTTTAAAATGATAACATAAAGTTTAGGGACTTAATTGAAAATTTATTGAAAATGGAAGTTGAAAAGTTTAACGACTGAAATAGACTTTTTCAAAATTTGTGGACCAAATATGGGAAATAAGAACTTCAAGAAATGGTTTGTCTATAAAAGAAACTTCAGGACTCAAATAAATAATTAAAATAATGAAAATAAAGTTCAGGGGCTTAATTGAAAATTTATGAAACTGAAATTAAAAATTCAAGGACTAAAAGTAATATTGTTCTAAATTAGGGGACTAACTTAAGTAAAACAAAAACTTTTGGGACTGAAATCGAACAAATTTTCAAAATTGGCCTTCATGGGCAATTTTTCGGTCAAAATTGAAATACACTCCCCTCTCTCTCTAATAATCGAACCAGAGAGGAGAGGAGAGGCGGAAGGCGATCTCCGTGAGTTAATGGGGGTAGGGTTGCGAATTTTCAGGTGGTATTACGGCTGAAAAACGGTCGGGAAAGGTGGGTAAGCTCATGGGTCCTCTTCTTTGTTGTTTATTGAAGCTGATTGGGGTGGATTTTGGGATGGGAAAGCCACCGTTTGCGATGGTGATCTGTAGCGGCGATATTGCTACACATTGGTGCTGCGCAGAGAGATTGGCATGCAAATTGCACTTGTAGCGGTCTAGATGACGATTGCAGCAACGCAGATCATGACTGCAATGGTGCAGATCATGGTGATGATGAAGATCTTTTTTGGTTGTCGGATGGGTGTTGGTGGTTTCTATGTTTTAGTAGTTTTAGGGTGGTGATGGTGGTGGTGTTTTTTGGTGATGATGTTGACGGTTTGGTGTGGTGCTGGTGCCGTTGGTTGTTGTGTTTGATGATGATTTCAGAAATCTATTCAGAGAGGCCGTCTGTGAGACCAATGACCGAGCAAGAGGTTGCAATGTATCGTAATAGGCTGGTGGTGGTTGCAATTTCAGAACCAGGGACATTACCTATGTAATTTCTGCTTAGTTTGGTTGGGATTGGAATTCTTCGGCAGACATGGGACAATGCAAGGCAAAGAATTTGGGCATCCCTATTCGAGGTAGACTATTGTAAATCTTTCTTCTTCTCCATATGGTCAGACAGGTAATAAATTATTCAGTTTCAGCCTTAATTGCTTATTTTCGGGTAGTGAATTTTCAGTTTCTGTGTGATCATGGAATTCCAGCAGATTTCTACTTCATATTTTCGGGTATTGAATTTTCAGTTTCTATGATCATGGAATACCAGCAGACAGAAATGGGTACAAAGGGTGGATTAATTGCTAACATTCTTAATTTCACTTAAACTTAACAGAGAACATGAAATTCTGTTAACCAACACAAGAAATTCTGTTAAACACAACAAATTCTGTTAATCTCTGTTACATAGGCACTTTATAATATAGAGAGATATAATTAGTGAGTTCAAGCTCAAAGATTCTTACGTGTAATTACCTTGCAATTATTTAGTTCAAGTATCAAATTCTTTCATACTTTTAAGAAAGGGTAATTAGCACGTAACGTATTTACCTTTTATTATTATTTTGGAAACGTCTTTACCTTTCGTTTTTTTTACATTTTCATTTATTTTCATATTTTATTGCGTAAAATGTCATTTTCATCCATTTTCTCAATTAAAAGTTTTGAATCAACGAATATACCATTCTATTTAAATAAAAGAAAAAGAAAAAAACTATTTGCAACCATAGTCCCAATTTTTTTTTTAAAATGCAAACGAGTCTCAAATAAATTAGTAAAAAAGTCATTAACACATAATATCCATACATTTCACTATTATTGTGAAAAATGTCCATACTTTTTATTTTTTCGTATTTTTACCCTTAAGAGCTTGTTTGGGAGGGATTTTTGGGGGAAGAATTGATTTTGAATAGTGATATGATATGAAATGTGTGGTTGAAAAAGAAGAAAAAAGTATTGATGTGATGGAAAATATTATTTTATTGAAGAATGTGTTGTTGAAAATGAGAATTGATTTACTGTAGAAAATGAGAATTTTTACCAAACAGTAATCAAATTAGGATTATAATTAAACTTTATCAAAATCAAAATATGATTAATATTAACCTTTATCAAAATTAAAATAGGAGATTAACTTATCAAAATAAACATTTATCCTATACACACGTGGCTGCCATAAAATCATAAACCAACTTAATTAATTTCAAATTAAAGAAAACTTTTTTTGAACTTCAATAACTTGAGCTTAAATTATCCTAATTAACTTTTCTGAAGTCCATGATGCGTCATTTAATACGAACTTCCTAATGAACCCGATATTGATATACTAAAATTCGCTCTATCAAAATCTAATAATTTGGTCCAAATGAAAAAAATTAATACTTATTAATTTAGTCCCTCAAAATTTTTTCTTCAAAATTATTAAAAGATATCTAGGTCAAAAATCCTTATCATTAAATAATCTTATTCTATAAAATTTCAAGATGTTACAATTCATGATTACTTATAATTTCATTAGAAGTAGTTATGATAATTGTGTGTACTTTAGAAAAGGAGATCGTGGATCGATTACATATTTGTTGTTATATGTTGATATAATTATAGTAATCAAGAATAAAGCATATGTTAGAAAAGTGAAAGCTTAGCTTTGTGAGGAGTTTGGCATGAAAGACTTGGGTGTAGTAAGAGAGATTCATGGTATGTAAATCCTGAGGGATAAGAAGGCTGGTAGACTATATTTGAGTCAGAAGTGGTACATTGAGAAGTTACTTCAAATGTTCAATATGTTGCATGCTAAGGCTGTCGTACTCTTTGGTTGCCCACTATCAATTATCATCTGACTTGTATAAATACATTGATTATATTTCTCGGGTTCCTTATTCCAGTATAGTTGGTTCACTTATGTATGCTATGGTTTGTACAAGATCAGATTTGACACATGCAGTTAGTGCAGTTAGTTAGTACATGGCAAATCCTGACAATGAACATTGGAAAACAGTGCAGTGAATTTTCAGATACTCTAGGGGCTTTTCTAATGCTTGCTTGCATTTTAGTAGAAATACAGATGGAGTCATTGGGTACATGGATTCAGATTATGCAAGGGATTTTGATAAGAGAATATCACTTACAGGGTATGTGTTTACCCTTGGAGGTTATGCTATTAGCTGGAAAGCTACTTTGTATAATAACTTTGTCTACAACAGAGGCAGAGTATATGACCATTACAAAGGCATGTACGGCCATGTAAGGAGACTATGTGGTTGAGAAGAATGATCAGTGAAATCAGTGAAGACTTGCAGATTTCTATAGTGTATTTGATAGCCAAAGTGCTATTTTTCTGACTAGAGATCAGATGTTTCATGAGAAGGCTAAGCACATTGATGTGATGTATCATTTCATGCGTGATATGATTGCTCGTAGTGTTATTGTAGTAAGTAAGATTGATACCAAGGATAATCCTACTTATACGATGACAAAACTACTTCCCAATGCTAAGTTTGAACATTGTTTGAACTTGGTGTTTGTCATATATTTAGCCCATTGAGACTTGTTTAGAAGAGGTGTAGTAGTGTTTACTTTAAGATGTGTTTGATTTCCTTGTGTTCGAATTTGGTTCAAGGTGCAAATTTGTTGTAGTGTGACCTAAATTCCTTGTAATTTGGTGTTTGGTTGGATAAAGGAAGTTTAAGGAGTTTTGGTTTGATAGTCTTAATTGATAAATATCAAATTTCATCAAGAATTTGGAGTTTGACTTAGAAAAGGACTTTGAGATGAAGAAAAATACTTTGGGGCACTGTTGTGGCACTGTAGTGCAAGTAGGAGAAAGAACAGATAGGGGCCCGGTTTGACGCCCCTGTTGAAGAATTTGCCTTGGGCGTCGGGCCGACGTCGGGGCGCCATCGTGACGAGGACATTCTGATTTTTCCGACTTTCATGCCTTGTTCTTAATCTAGAAATCTAAAAAGAGGCCCCTATATATATTCCACATAGTTGTATCTCTACATTATATTCAACAACATCTTGAGAGTTAGAGAGCTTAAATTTCAATTGAGAATACTGAGATCTTAATATTGTAAATACAATTACTATTGAATAAAGTGAATTTCTCCCCATCTGCCTGTGACTTTTTTTCATCTTGGGTTTCCATAAAAATTTTGGTGTTCTTGTTTATTTCATTATTGTCATTATCTTGCGATCAATTCACAACAACAACTATATTGATGATAGGCATTGTTTATGAAGTCCATTATGTACTCCAAACTAAGGAGTTTGATTTCTATTCAAAAAACACTAATGGTTGAGGTTTTGCCCAATTTCTTCTAAAAGGTCATCATTTTATGAACATATGGAGTTTTGGAGGAATTAATTGGCCATATACCTTGTAATAATAACTTTGGTTGAAAATGGTGATCATTATGTCAAATATATCTTTACTATAGCTAAATTTATTAACGCCTAGAAATTTATTTCAATTCTTTACATACACTCAAATAAGTTTGAACATCATTAGGTTTGGATGATTTTTGAATTATTTAGGAACCAAACATTTTAAACGGTTCGGATTTTTTCAAACCAAATAAAACCAAACCAAACTGGGCAAAACCATTTTTTGCGATTAGGTTTGGTTTCAAACCTCAATTTTAGCGACGTAAAAATAAAATTTTGAAATAAGTTAAAAATAAATATATTAGTGTAGAATCTCAATATAACACTTAAATTCAAACCGTCTAAACATAAACGTTGGCATGCAAATATATTTATCTCAACACAAGCTCAAACCAGTAAATCAATCTAAAGTTCAACCATATAATTTAAGCTTGCAACTTCATTCTTTATAAAATAGATAAGATAATATTATCATAAATATTATTTCCTGCAAAAAGCCAATAGAACCTTCGAGCAAGTAAATTACTAAATTCTGTGAAATAAAAATTGAATAATTAATAATATATTATGGGTAAAACCAAGTATTTTTTTTTTTAAAATTAGTGGAACGGTACGGTTTGATTTTTAATAATTTTTAACAATTAGAACCTAAAGCAAATTATTTCCAAACGGTTGAAACCTAAACACTTGGACTCGAACCAACGATTTCAAAATCGAAGTTTCGATTTTTTGGATTCGTGATTTTTTGTGCATCCTCTCAAAATTTCACAAAACAATTTTTGAGTCAACTCCTCTAAGTACGTTGATCACAATACATCCATGACTACTTTGGTGATGTAGATTCTTCACACAATTTTACCATTGTTAGAATAGGTTGAACTAGAATTGAAAAACTTTATTGAGTAAGCAAATTTGTTGAGTAAAATTGAGTGCATTTCCCTTTTTGTACTTAAGTTTTGTCCAATGATGCTCTTTACTCTGAAATGAAATTCAGCACCATATGTGACTGCACTTCTTGCTATGGTCCCATTCCCTATTTTAGCACAAAAATATTGCCATTATGCAAAAATGATATTTCCTTTGTTAGTTAAAGAAATATAGATATAATTCAAAATATTAAATTTTACTATTTTAACTTTCAAGTGTTATTTTTATAATTATTAATTAGACTCAATAGAAGTTAATCAATTTTTTTTTTTTTTTTTTTTTCGTTAAGGCGGAGAACTGAACCAAGCATCATATTAGAACTGCTAAAGATATGTGAAGATAATGTCTCATATCAATTAGACATGAAAATAATATTGAGTTTATAAGAGGATTTGACTACTCCACTTGGAGCATGTTTTTTAAAAAGTTTTCACGCAAGTAATCCAATCTTAAAAAAGTTAGTTTAGAGTAAATTTACTTAGCTTAAAACAAATAATTTTGTTATCAAAGTTAAAAATAAGTAATTTATTTTGTGTGTGTGTGTGTGTTTGAGAGAGAGAGAGAGAGAGAGAACTTCTTATTTTAAGATAAAACTTAAGTCCCCACAAGAACAGGTGGATATTTAAAATTCAAGCTTATGACTAGTTCCACATTTCAATTACAAAATCTAGATATTTGGAGATCAATGTCTAGCTCAAGTGATAGGAGTGAAGTCTTATTAGGTCATTGACATGTGTTCGAGTCTCATTTCGGGAAATGATGAAATTAAGAAAAAAAAAATCAAGATATTTTATAAAAGGGTAAATTTTACTGCAGTCACTAAACCTTGAACGAAATCACAATTGAGTTATTAAACTTTAATTTGTCACAGTTAAGCCACTAAATTTTAATCTTTTTTCTTTAATTTGGTTGCAAATTTCACCAATTTGTGATATGTTGTCTCCTAAAATGATGAGAATGTCTTAATTGTCAGCTATACCACAATTGATCTTCCATATAATCGTGTAACATGCCTAATTACCCTAGTTAATTTTGAGATTTGAACTTCATGATTCCGAGTCCATCATGTTAATGTTGATATTATTATTCATAGTTCAAAGTCAAAGTGTCGCACATTCTCTTATATTTATTTTTGATATAGTGTATGTAATAACCATGGAGGAAGGCTCCCTTGGGGCCATGAGTATAAGGGGTGCACGAACCCTGGTCAATTTGGGCATAACCCGCGGTTTACTTCCACCAGTTATTGAGGGGCAGGTGGCTGGTGGTCCAGAAATTAGTCTGGCTAAACTGGGATACCTGGGTATCAAAAAAAATAAAATAAAATAAAATAAAATAAAGTGCTTATTAACTGTAATTAAGAATAGTTATAATCACAGAAAATTACTTATTTGAGAATTATTTTCATTTTATCTAATTAACTACTAAAATAAGCAATTAAAAAAAATAAACAAATCATGGAAATTAACTAATTCAAGAAAGGCACTAGGATCCCAAAACCTACTTTAATCTTCAATTACTCGTTATTAACCAGTTCTTGTTTTAAATTGACAATCTATATTTCTTATATTTTAATTTCTCTCTCGAGATAAACTAAACCAATTTTTATCTATGATCCAACTATATCTCTATGAAGGATGAAAATAAATAAATATGAAAGACAAAACAAAAATATCACAAAATATTGCATTAAGAATGGAAAATATATCTCTTTCCTATTTGACCTAGTATTGTTTGTTATTTGATCTAGAAACACGCATTACCTCTTACTATAATCACTAATATCGAAAAAAATATTAAAATTTACCAAATAGTTACCAAATAGTAGGATGTTAATCAAAACTATATCGAACAATCAACTCAATAAGAATTCAAATTGAAACGAACAATTAACCAATCAAATTGTTAACAATTTCATGGTAATTCGTAGCAACTAGAAGTTTAGCCTAACAGGTTGAAATGCAAAAAACATATATTTGAATGAAAATATATCACAAGATTTCGAAATAATTGAAGAAAAAGAGAAAAAAAATATCGAATCCTTGAATATCTTAAATGAATTTGAATGATCTCTATTGGGTATAATTGTTACTATTTTCTTTTTTTGATTTTATTTTTTGATTTTACTTTATTTTTATTTACTGAATTAAAAGTAAGGATATGATCGACTTTTTAATCGTCAATTAATGGAATGAGATAAAAAGGACCAATTATTCGATTTGCAAGATTATCCGATCAAGAGATCTTTGGACATCTCATGGTGGTGGTTGCTGCAGAAAGGTACATATTTTGTGTGTGTGTGTGTGATAAATATGCCCTTTTGATTTATACTCTCCTTGAACGGCATATTGATCATGGTCTCATGCACCTTTGTTCCAAGCTAGTGGCAAGCCTGACATTTTTTTATTGTGAGGTTAAAAATTAAGTAATTTTTTTTAAACAACCCGACGTTGATGAAAATATTAGAATAAATAACTGCAAATGTTGTCTACTCATTTTCAATATACACAATGAGACCATCATTCAATCATCGATCTTCAATCCAATTACATAGTTGATTATTGACAATCTTCATTTTAGAAAATACTATCTACATTGTAATAGCAACTAGAAAATTTAAAGCTAATGTTGCGTGTTAAGTGATGAATACACTTTATTGTTTTATTACAACCAACTTTTGTGCAAGATCACCAAAGATCTACAATTCTTCAAAAAATTTCATGGTGAACATATCAATAAGTCGTTCATCTGGTGTCTAGATCTCTATTGGTGTAAAATCTTAGGATATCATTCACACAATTGAAATAATTTGTTTTTATAGAAAAATGAATTAGTTAGAGGAACACAAATGAGTAAGTCATTATTTACCTTCAAAAATCTATCATTAAACTCTTGAAATTTAATATCAATAACATAAATGAATTACACACAGAAGTGATGTAAATTTTGTCTTCCTTGATTGTTACTTTGTGAACGACCTAGAGGTATGATAAGTGTAGTTTGTACACTTATTCGAGACCTTAAATGATGATATTTTATTGTCTTTTGGATAAAATTCTACCTAATTTATGTTATATTGCATTTTGTAGCTAAAACTTTATGTTTAACGAAGAATTGTAGAAAAGAATGCAGAATATAGAAAAATGGAAAAATCCAAAGTACGAGGACTAAATTGACTATTGGACGCAAAGTTTGGAGATCAAATTTCATACTTTGAAAAGTGAGGACTTGCATTGAATCAAAGAATACATGGGTTGCAAAATTTAGTGGACTCAAGGATTGAATTGCATTAACTTAAAAGATTTGAG
>CAIGRT010070969.1:0-10327 GCA_903798405.1 Fraxinus platypoda | reverse complement strand
TTTTCTTTAAATAGCCAAGAACTCTTTCAATGACCTTCCAATATTCCTTGTTCGGATTACTAGTAAACCAACTAAATTTATTAATTGCAAATGCTATGTCCGATTTTGTGTATTGAACTGCATACATTAGATTCCCTATAGCACTTTCATATTTCAATTAATCAACTTATCTTACATAATTCTTCATAAGTTTTAAACTTGGATCAAGAGGAATATTAAATTCTTTTATTTTCAAATATTTGAATTTATTAATCACATTCTCCATTAGTTTTTGTAACTTTAATACTCAATATGTTATCCACTTGTCCAAAATCTTTCATCTTGAATGTGGAACATAGAAATCTCTCAATTTCTTTGATTCCATTCATGTGATTACTAATAATCAACATGTTATCAACATACAAGAAAATAAGGGTTATACATTCATCATGCACTTTAGAATATAAACATTTATCTACTCTTTTATTTATGAAACCAAATGAATTAATAGTTAAGTTAAATTTTTCATGACATTTTTTAGGTGCTTGCTTTAGACCGTATAACGATTTCACTAACTTACACACTTTATGTTCATTTTCGGGTAGAACAAACCATTTGAGTTGTTTCATATAAACCTCCTTATCGAGATCCCCATTTAAGAATGTTGTATTGACATCCATTTTATGAACATGTAAGTCATGTATCCAAGCTAATGCGAATAAAATCCTAATTGAAGTTATTCTAGCTACCGGTGCACAGGTATCAAAATAATCAATTCATTCCTTTTGTCGATACCCTTTAGATGCTAATTTTTCTTTAAAGGTATTAAGAGAACCATCAACATTGTATTTTCTCCTAAACACCCATTTACATCTTATAGGTTTGGATCCGGGTAGTAAATCGACAATTTCCCATACATTATTAAACATAATTGAATCCATTTCATTTTTAATTGCATCTTTTCAAAAGATGCTATCACGAAAAGCCATAACTTCTCTATAAGTTTTAGGATCGGTCTCCACTTGTAAAATAAAAGGAATAGCTCTTACAACATTCTTCCCATTTCCTTCTATTAGGTAAAACGAAATAAGTTGAGAGTCAATTTCATCTGGTCCTAAAAACTTCTCAATTCGAGTTCTTTTGCTTCTTCGTGGTTCATTAGACTCATGAACATCTTTAGAAGATGTTTAATTTTGTGTTGCTCTTGAGTTAGAGATCTCATTGTAGGTTTCCCTTAATTCATTATTCGAGGATAGTGAATTCTCAAAGAACTCTACATCACTTAATTCAATTGTTACATTGGTCTCAAAATTTAACAATCTATATAATTTTCTATTTCTAGCATAACCAACAAAGGCACATCTAATGCCTCTTGGACCCAACTTGGTCTTATTAGGGTTAGTGTTCGTATAATATATAACACCACCACACTTTGTAATAACCAATGTTAGATTTTCTTCATTTTCATAATTCATAAGGAAAAACCTTTGTACATTTTGAAGAAATTTTATTTAATATCCTACATGCATTCAAAAATGTTTCACCCCATAAATTAAATGGCAATAGCATAAGTTAACATGTCATTTATCATTTTAACTAAAATTTTATTTTTTCTTTTAGCCAAGCCATTTTGTTCGGGTGTCCCAGATGTAAAATATTGATGAATTATGTATTGTTCACAAAATAAGTTAAAATCATTAGAAAAATATTCATTTCCTCTATCACTTCTTAGAGTTTTTATTTTCTTACTTAAGTGATTTTCAACTTCATTTTTATATATTTTAAATATATCAAAAGTTTCATGTTTATGTTTCATTAAATAAACATAAGTGTATCCAGAGTGATCGTTTTTAAATGTAATAAAATACACATTTCCACATTTAGTTAACATACCATTTAATTTACATATGTCTGCATGAATTAATTCTAAAATATTAGAAGTTATATTTACACTTTGATAAGTCTTTTTAGGCATTTTAGATTCTACGCATATTTTACATTTAAATGCATCATTTTTATTATATGATATTAAGTTACTTTTTAACATTCTTTTCATCTGCTTTAACCTATGTCACCTAATCTAACATGCTTTAAAATAAATGAATCAACAATATAAGTGAAATCAACTTCATTAATAATTTTGTTAAAAATACAAAGTTTGACCATTCATTCACTAGAGTAGTATTTTCCAACAAATTTTCCATTTTGGGATAATACAAATTTACCGGACTTATAAACACTTTTTATACCCGATTGTCCTAAAAGATTACCACTAACTAAGTTCCTATTCATTTCAGGAACTTGTAGTACATTTGTTAAAGTAACAGTTTTTCCGAAAGTGAAGATAATCCCTACATTTCCTTTCCCAACAACTTTGGAGCAACCTTCGTTATTCATTTGAATATCTTGATCTCCATCCACTTTATAATAAGTCTTGAATAAAGCCTTATCATATGATACATGTACAGTTGCACATGTATCATATTATCAACCAAGAACTTTTCCCTTGATTGTATTGATCTCGCTTACGGTAGCCACAATATTGTCTTCTTTGGTGGAGTTCACTCTTTCTTCGAAATTGTTTTGTTTTCGGCGTCGACATTCCTTTGCATAATGTTCGGGTTTTCCACATATAAAGCAATTTCCCTTGGTCTTTTTCTTAAATTTGTGAAAGTTTTTAGAAGGTTTTCTCTTGTTAGATTTATTTGAAGGTTCGGTCTTCTTCATGACATTGGCCTTTGAAATGCCTTCATAAGAATTATCATTCTTATTTCTTGCCATCGATTCTTCTTCAATTCGAAGATATTTTTGCACTTGTTCCAAGAAATAATCTTCGAAAATAAGCATTATTTTCTTCTGATATCCTTTCCAAGTCCTTGAGAGTTTTGCAATGATTGCTCGTACTTGGAAAGATTCTGGGATTTCAATTTTTACTGCCTTCTACTTGTTGACAATAACTTATAACTCACGTACTTGGGGAAGAAGGAGTATGTTATCAACGAATTTGAAGTTGAAATACCTTGATATTAGGAATTTCTTAGTACCTTCTTCTTTGGCTTTATACTTGTTTTCCAAAGCATCCCATATTTCTTTTGCTGATGACGTATTTGTGTAGAGATCGTACAATTGGTAGGATAGAGCGTTAAGAATATGACCGCGGCATATGAGTTCATCTTTTTGACGCTTTTGTCTCTCCATTTTTACAACTTCAGTGTCTTATCTTGTAAATTTTGTCCCATCAAATCGATCTAGACGGATAAGATCTTGATTCATTAATTTGATCATCGCCATCATAGTTTTGTTCTCCATTACAGAATTATCGTTTGAGATTGTTGGAAAAAATGTTTCCACACAAAGGGGATGAAGAAGAAACAAAGCACAAAAAACAAGAACACCGGAATAAAATGAAGGCTTAAACACATCCTCAAACGATATTTCCCCCATCTCGAAATGAATTTGATGCTTAAATGGATATAAGCAAATGGTTTGAAGGATTAATCAACCCTTGTAATTAAAAAAAATACCTAAGCATTTAGTGTTTTCTACCAAAATTTCAAAAATACAAAACAAAATTTGAATATGAAAGGAAAGATGTTTTGATCTTTTTTGTGGAATGGAATTTGATCTCAAGTAGTTTTTATATATTTGTATTGATCATTAATATCCTATTTATAGACCTCAATCAATACTATATGAAATGGTGCCAAAATATGATGAAGAGTGGCAATTTTTCATCTAAAATGACACCAAATTTCAATTTGAAAAACCAGCCACTACTTGTTTTCAACTCTATGCGACTGCATAGGTTGTTCAATGGCAGGACGTACAAACCAACATGCGACCGCATGCCTCCATGGCCTTCAATTTCACTTTTTGTTCTACACACTTTTTATTAATTTTTGAACAACAATTTCAACACTCATTGAACCTATATTCCATATTTTATTATGCTTTCATTCTGCATTTTATAGCTTTCTACATACTTGTTTTCTCTCCTCGTTAACTAATCCTTGCACTGAAGAGACCAGATCCAACATATCGACGCCTTTTTGTAGGTGTTGGGAAGCATTTGTGTTATTCCTCGAAAATTCCACTTAGATCATTTTCAGGTCATCTCATTTGAAGGAAATGTTTGCTTGTGGCTATCTATCTCCATCGTATGAATTTTGGTAGCAACATTAACAACTTTCTATGCTCGAATTCTGAAAAGTTTGTTACGAAGTTTTATAATTAAGGTGAAAGTGTGTGCTTCTCAACACTATTAAATTGGCGTTATTTCTGAAATTTACCTTGACTGATTATTTGGATTATGGACGGACCACGTGGCAACCTCCAAATGGTCCTTTGGCTATGGCATGGATTGTGCTAGTTGAGGAAGGATAATAACCGTTTGATTAAATGGATGGCAGAGATTTATTTTGGTAAAAATGTTTCATTTAACTTGATTTTGACGGGGTACTATAGTGGCACTTTTGGTTTTCTGCTGTCTCTTCTGCTTTCTCTTTAGACTCTTCGTTTTTGAGGGTTTTATTTCTTCTTCTTCCTTGGGTTGAAATCCTTCTGTGTAACTCTAGTTATTTTGTGATTGATCCTGCAATATTCGTCCTGCTACAGTAACTCTAGGCTGTGTGAAAGTCTATGTTGTTCTAAGGTTTGGTCAGGACTGATTATGGTTGATTGTTGTGAAGGATTTGAGTCTTAGTTTTGTAGATCCATATTCGTCCTGCTACACTATACTCTCTCTTGGAAGGCTATTTTGCACTAGTGTAATGGGCTAGTCTTTGAGCCCCCTAGACTAGACCTATTGGCTGAACTAGGTCAACAACTTGGTGTTCTTACATTTTTACTTTGATTAAATTTTGTGATTGTGTTGTACTTAGGTTTTTCGTCAACTTATTTAATAAAAAATTCTTACAAAACTGGTATAAGAGTCATTAGGGTTTCTGAGTGTGTTTTTTTAAAAAGAAAATAATTTTTTCTTTGGGTTGTTTTTGGGGATATGTTGATTTTCTTTAAATTTGTTAAAGTGTTTACTGATTAATTTTCTTTTTGGTGATATTAGTAATCGACTGTGTGGCGCTACGCCAACTGAACTGATCTCCGGTGATCGAGTGGATTCTTGGTTTCTGATTAGGGTTCTTGAGGGTCTTCTTTACTGTTTTTCAACAGTATTTGGTGAGATCGTTCCATACCTCTAGCAAGTTGGTTTTAAATTGGTGTGCATGATAGATGATATATGTATGAAATATTGTTTCTGCATAGAAATTAAGTTTAATTTGCATATGTGTATGTCTATCTTGGCCAGCATGCTGTATTTATGAGATTCTTGACTATATTGTGCAATTCTTGATATATAACTCTTATCATTATGTTAATCACTCATACTGATACTGATAAAATTCTTGAACATACATCATTGATTCCTGCTTCAATTTCTGCATGACTGTAGCTGTTTTTAAATTCATTTTTTTTTTGAAAACCTTTTCTGTCTGATAGTTGATCTATAATTAAAGATCATGCTATGTCCATGAGTACAAGGCACCCTTTTACAGAATCTGTAATGGGGTCGAAGGTCGAGATATCACAATTTGATGAAAAGGGGGATTACTCAACATGTAAGTAGAAAATGAGGGTCATTCTGGTCCAACAAAGGGTTTCCAAAACCCTTGATGATCCTAAAACTTTTTCTGCTGAACTTAAAGCTAAACCTGATGAAATTGAAGAGATGAATGAAATTGCATATATAGTTCAATAATCTTGCACTTATGTGATAATATTGTTAGACAATTAGATGAAGCTGAAACTACTAGAGCCTTATGGACTGCACTTGACACCATGTTTTTGACTAAAACTTTGCCAAACAAAATCTATCTTTTGGAAAAAACTCTTTAGTTTCAGAATGGACCATGGAAAGGATTTAGAAGTGAACTTGAGTGACTTTAGCATTATTGTTAAGAGTCTAGCATGATAAGAAGTTTGATGATGAAGACCTTGTTGTGATTTTATTGAATTATTTGCCTGAATCCCATAGAGATGTCAGGAATGCTATAAAATACTCAAAGGATAAATTGACACAAGCTATAGTGATAGATGCCTTAAAAGCCAGAGAGTTAAAAGTTAGGAAGAAACATAAATCTAACTTTAGAGGGGAGAGACCTGAAAAGAGAGAGAATACTTTTAACATAAAAGGATGAAAGTGATATCAAAAGGAAGATCAAAATCTAAAGACAAGAGTAATAAAAAGTGCTATCACTGTGGAAAATTAGGGCACTTTAAAATGGATTGTTTTGATTGGAAAATGAAACAAAATGATCAGAACAAGTGATGAAACTAATAAGGACTAGATATTAGATTCAGGTTGTATCTTTCATATGAGTCCTATAAAATCTTGGTTTTATAACTATAAGGATGTAGAACCTATGAAGGTTTATATGTGAGATAATAATTCTCATACTGTTATTGGGATTGGTGACATTTCCATTAAAATGCATGATGTCATTGTGAGACCAATCGGGGATGTCAGATATGTCCCTAATCTAAAAAAAAAAAACATTATCTCTTTAGGGATTTTTGAAGATCAGGGACACATTTTTAAATATGACAATCAGGTTCTGAAAATTATAAAAGGATCTCTAATTGTCATGAAAGGACCAAAGATAAATGGATTGTACTACCTTGAAGGCAATACAATCTCTGCTCCTGATTCCAGTCTATTCTCTGTTACTGAAAATAAATCTAAACTATGGCATAATAGGATGGGTCATATTGGTAACAAAGGCTTAAAGTATCTAAGTAACCAAAAGCTACTTGGAAAAGATGAAATTGAATCTTTAAGTTTTTGTGAGACCTGTGTGTTGGGTAAATCTCATAGAGTGAGCTTTGAAATTAGTTCCCATAGTACAAATAGACCATTGGATTATGTTCATGCAGACTTATGGGGGCCTGAAAAACATCCTACATTTGGAGGAAATAAGTATTTCCTGTCTCTTGTAGATGATTATTCCAGAAAGGTTTGGATTTATTCTTTAAAGGCTAAATTTGAAACCTTTCACAAGTTTAGGACTTAGCTTAAAATGGTAGAGAACCAATTAGATAAAAAGTTAAAAACTCTAAGAACTGATAATGGGCTTGAGTTTTGTAACTTTGAATTTGACAATTATTGCAAGCAAAATTGAATAATGAGACATAGAACTGTCAGACTAACATCCCCAACAAAATGGTAACATCCCCAACAAAATGGGGGTAGCCGAGAGGATGAATATGACCCTAATGAACAAGGTAAGATGCATGTTAATTAGCTCTGGTTTAGCTAAAGGTTTCTGAGCAGAGGCAGTCACCACTGCTGCTTATCTGATCAATAGATCTCCATCCAGTTCTGTGGACTTCCAAACTCCACAAGAACTGTGAACGGGAGACCACCAAGTCTAACACACATAAGGGATTTTGGATGTGCTGCTTATGCACATCAATCTGAGGGAAAATTAGAGCCTAGAGTCATTAAATGTGTGATGTTAGGTTACCTTGAAGGGGTAAAAGGGTACATGTTATGGGTTTTGGGTGTTGTCTTTAATGAATCTGAAATGTCATGCCTAAAACATGAAACTGAAAATGTTGTTGAATCTGAAAATGGTGAGAGTGTTCTGAGAGAGATGAAGTTAACCTTAACCTATCTCAACCCGTAGAAACTGGAAATGAAACAATTTTTGCTGAGCAACATGAACCTGTTGAGGTGGATGAACCTCAAAGTGAAACTGAAACCGTTGATCCTATCGTTCCAACTAATAATACCTCTATTCAAGATTACCAACTTACAAGAGATAGAGAAAGGAGATAAATAAGACCTAACCCTAGGTATAAATATCAAAATTTGACTGATTTTGCCTTAGTTTCAAGTGAAGCCATTGAACATTCTGAACCTGCTTCTTTTGAAGAAATTGTAAATGGTCTAAAATCTGAAAATTAGAAAAGGGCTATGGAAGAAGAGATGCAATCCTTAACTGAGAATAAAACTTGGAAGTTGGTTAACAAGCCTAATGATCATAGGGTAGTACAATGTAAATGGATTTACAAAATTAAATAAATGAATAATCCTAGTGATCCTCTAAGGTATATGGCCAGATTAGTGGCCAATGAGTTTACTCAAAAGGAGGGGGTTGATTACAATGAGATATTCTCATCTGTGATTAAATATAAGACTATTAGATTGATTTTAGCATTAGTTGTTCAATTCAATTAGGAATTAGAACAACTTGATGTTAAGACTGCATTCCTACATGAAGAATTGAAAGAGAATATCTACATGAGTCAGCCTCAAGGTTTTGAGGTGAAAGGTAAAGTTGATTTAGTGTGCAAATTGAAAAGATCACTGTATGGACTTAAACAAAGTCTTAGATAGTGGTATAAAGGATTTGATGCCTATGTACTTGAGATAGGTTTTAAAGGAAGTGATTATGATTCTTGCTTGTACTATAAAGACTCAAAGAAAGGCTGTGAGGTTTATTTGCTTCTTTATGTAGATGACATGCTTCTAGCTAGTTCAAGCAAATCCGAAATCATAAGAATGAAAGATCTTTTAAAATCTAAGTTTGATATGAAAGATTTAGGGAATACTAAAAAGATTTTGGGAATGGTTATAAAAAGAGATAGGCCTGCAAAAAAGTTAACTGTTTCTCAGGAAGCCTATCTAAACAAAGTTATAACTAAGTTTGGCATGAAGTATCAAAATCTGTAAATGTTCCCTTAGCTGCTCATATGAATCTTTCCAGTGCACACTCTCCTAAAACAGAGGAAGAATTAAGGCAGATGAGAAACATACCTTATTATAATGCTATAGGTTCTGTCATGTTTTCCATGATTACAACCAGACCTGATTTAGCTTATGCAATTAGTTTTTTAGTAGATTTATGTCCAACCATGGTAAGCCCCATTGGGAAGGTTTGAAATGATTGTTAAGATATATTGTTGGTACTTTAAATCTTGGACTTGTGTATGAAAAAAAGACTGATAAGCTAACCTTAAAAGGTTATGTGGATGCTAATTTTGCTAGTGATAAAGATAACAGAAAATCTACCACTGCTTACTTTTTTACACTTGGTGATAATTGTATAACTTGGAAATCACAATTGCAGTCAATGGTAACATTATCCAGCACTGAAGCTGAATATGTTGTCATTACTGAGGCCGTGAAAGAATGTATCTGGTTAAGAGAAATTTTAAATGAATCGAACTTTGTTCATGATACTCCCATTATGTTTACTGACAGTCATAGTGCACTTTTACTTAGCAAAAATCATGTTTATCATGAAAGATCAAAACATATTGAGGTTAAGTATCATTTTATAGGGAGAAAATATCTACAGGTGAAATTAATTTGTGCAAAATTCATACTGATAAAAATTCTTCAGATATGGCGACAAAAGTTTAATCTGTTGCAAAATTTAAGTCCTGTTTGTCTATACTGCATATTGACACAGATTAAACTTTTTGTAGGTATCGAACGATGATGATGGACTGTAAGTTCCATGTGTAAATTCAACAACCAGAGAGAGTAAGGTGTTATTGAGAACCAAGGTGAAGAATTGAAAGTGTGGGCTTCTCAAAACACTATTAAATTGGTGCTATTTTTGAAATTTGCCTTGACTGATTATTTGGATTATGGATGGCCCAAAACTAACCTCCAAATGGTCATTTGGCTGTGGCATGGATTGTGCTAATTGAGGAAGGATATTAACCGTTTGATCAAATGGATGGCTGAGATTTATTCTTGGTAAAAACGTTTCATTTAACTTGGTTTTGATGCGTACTGTAGCGGCACTTTTGATTTTCTACTGTCTCTTCTGTTTTCTCTCTAAACTCTTCGTTTTTGAGGGTTTTCTTTCTTCTTCTTCCTTGGGTTGAAATCCTTCTGTGTAACTTTGGTTATTTTGTGATTGATCCTGTAATATTCATCCTGCTACAGTAACTCTAGGCTGTGTGAAAGTCTGTGTTGTTCTAAGGTTTGGTCAGGGATTGGTTAGGGTTGATTGTTATGAAGAATTTGAGTCTTAGTTTTGTAGATCCATACGGATCGATGATCAAACCAGAGTTCTTAGTGGTTTGATGTACACTATTTTGCACTAGTGGAACCGGCTATAGTCTCTGAGCCTCCCAGATTAGGCCTATTGGTTGAACTGGGTCAATAACATGATATTCTTGCGTTTTTACTTTGATTAAATTATGTGATTGTGTTATACTTCGGTTTTTCGTCAACTTATTTCATCAAAAATCCTTGCATAAGAAATTTACTACTTCATTTAATATAAATAATGAGCATATAAAAGAAGAGTCTGGATGACAAGGTATATATAAA
>CAIGRT010070967.1:0-13675 GCA_903798405.1 Fraxinus platypoda | reverse complement strand
TGATTGAGATTATCTGCCCTTTTTCCGAGAAATGAATCATTGCCAGAAAATACAAAGGAAGAATATGGCAAAAGATTAATACTTGGTATTAATTTTGCCATATTGGGGGGTAATTGTTAACACACAAAATGAGGCTCAATAAAATTAGGCCCAAAGGCCCAATAGAATAAAGCCCAATTATATGGTCCAAGAAATGAAGCCCAGTTAGATAACTTGAGGAATGGGCCCAAATGAGACCATTGTAAAATATAGCGGAAGCCCACGAACGGATTATCATCGCCCAAGCCCACAGGACGCCCATGATCTGAGCGAATGAAGTGCCTTATTGTCGCTCAGAGCGACGGTCCCATTCTCGCCCAAACCTTCAAGACGCCCAAAGTCTGAGCGAATATAGCGTTTTGTTGCTGTTCAGAGTGGCAGTTATTGAAGCGGTTAATGAGCAACCTTATCATGTTCCACGACCCAAAAATCTCGGTTGCAAGAAGTTAAGAGATAGAGTAATGGCAGCAGTTAAAAATGGTAGTTTCATGACAAGTCATCCACGATAGAGAAAGTGGGTAGTTACAAGACGATGGGCAGTTCCCAGGAGTTTCAAGCGGTTTTTACAAGGAAAACTGACAAATGAGTATAAAAGAAAAGAAGACATAGAAGGAAAAGGATCCCGAATCAATCACTCTCAAACATAGAATATGTAATTTATTTTCTTAGTTAACTTTAAAACATTTCTTTCTAGTATTCGTGTGCTTGCGCCCCTTGGAGGCATTTTGTTTCTTTACAATTGTAATCTTCATCAATAAAGTACCCCTCGTTGGGACTTTGTCTCAAGAGGTTTGTTCCTTACACAATCGTTTGAATTATCTTTTAATTGTTAGTGACAAATCCGCGCGAAACAAATTTATTTCACCGCAATGTACCCATTTGGTATTGCATGCTTTGGTGAATACGAGTTAACATTTTCAGATACATTTATGATAATATTTTCAAAGATGGTAATACAAAATTGTACTGAAATAAATTTTCTATTTTAATCGGGCTAAAACTTGGGACATAGGTTTGGGCTAATATTCTTATATGTGGGCCAAGTCTAATGGGGTTGTCTCTCGGCTAGACACGTCTCACTAAAAATACAATATTTTGAAGTGCTTGACAAAAAATACTATAGAAATTCGAGGCATTTTGTAAGGCACAAAACACGTCTTGTTAGGAGCAACAATGCTTCTTGATCTTAAGTTCGGGAATTGACCATTGAGTAACTTGAGTAGTGGTGGTTGAATGTCATACAATATTTAGTCTTTCTTTACTTGACTCCTATTAGTTTTCACATAATTAAAGATTGATACTGTTACGCCCCTCTACACGAGGACCCCCACGTGATCTCAACCATCCTAAGTGGCAAGCAGTTTGGTGGTCCCACGCCTTGTACATTAACATGAGGCGAAGTCGGACCGATCCTCAAGTGTGGACAACCCACTTTCCCCGCGAAGCCAAGCTGGACCGACCCCATTACACGCAGACCCCATGGGAAGAGTCTGTCTAGGACGAGGCGTTAGAGAGAGTTTAAACAGATCTTGTATTATAAGATTGACAAGACAACTCACTACCAGCGCCGCCAACCTATTTGGTCAAGTCCAAGGCCACAAGCTAAGCCTTAGGGATACAAAAATAATATTAGCATTTAAGACTGTGATTGATTGATACCTATGACAAGAAATGTCAGTCATTTGGATGAGGCCACACACATTGTCATCCAACGACCTTCCTTCATCTTGCCCAAGTACAAAGGTAATGCAAGTTTAGACTCTCAAAACTATAATCTTGCTACCCTACCTTCTACTTATTTCTCCCCAAAGCCGACCCCCTTTTTTATATTGGAAGCTCACGTTTAAAGCTCTCCCACACTCTTACATCTATTTCTCCAACTAATTTGACCGTCGGAGTGCGCGCGGCTAACTCCACCCCCTTCGGAGAAGGCCACGTGTGACTAACGATTTGTCCAAGTGTACAGAAACCAAGCATGGATGGACGTGAGAGGCCTTGAGGATCTGTTGACACATCGCTGGTACATATTTTGGGATCAACATATACTAAACATCCTATTTAAGCTCGAGACATAATTAGGTAAACTCATAAATTTGACTCACTAATAAATAATTTTTACTTAAGTAGGCTCTTAATTCAAAGGACGCGTTCTCTATCAACGAGAACCTAAAGAGGCTTCCCACAACTACATAGAAAGGGACATCGAACTGGTAAAGAGAATTTCTATCAAATCTATTTGCTGCCTCTCTAGGAGAACAAATTTCTTTTTTGAGATGGTTCACTTACTAAATTGGTCTGCTTAAAAGTAACTATTAATTTTAGACACATTTGCTCAAGTCATTGTTACTCACTATTAAGCCCCGTTTTCCTACTACACAATCAAATATTTGCATGTAAATACAATTTTTTTTAAATTTTTTAATCACATATTATTTAAAAAATCACTATTTAAAACATTAATTTCTTTCCATTTCTCTTTAAATGACCATCAAACACGCTTAAATATTTGCTTATTGTGGTTTGACTACTGCTTATGAGTGGAATTTGACCACCACATTTTGCTTTCAAAAGCCTTTGATTTCGCATGTGCTTCTGGATGATTAGCAGTAAAACAGTGTCGGTTGGGGCAAGGAAGGGGACCTACTCTTTTTCGATCATTAATATATTATTATTATTATTTTCTTTTCGGATGCGCGTGGTAGTGAATTCTGGTTTATCAACACCGACGCGCAATTTGCACTGTCCAGCTTTTTATTCCAAACCAAACACCCATTCAGATCAGAGCATCATCTCCACAAGTCATGAAAGAATAATTTTAATTGATTTATCCCCTGTTATTTGATGAGATTACAATCAAATTTTTAGTAAATTTTGATAAAATATGTATTCGAAAAGTTATGAAATCCATAAAATATGTGATTGAAATAAATTATTAATTTTGATTTAAATTAAAATATAAATTTTAATCAATATCAAGTAGAGACTTAATCGGTGCTTAACATAAATATATCTAAAGATAGTGAGATCTGTAATAGAGTATTCGATAAATTTATAATGAAAAAATGAATTAGATTAACGCATTGATGAAATTTTACATATTACGAGTTAAAAATGCACTGTGCATCTTAACATCACACGTTATCAACATTTAAAAAAGCCTTTAAAGATTCATAGAAGAATTAGTGTGACATTGCAATGACATATAATAATGTTATATAGGGCCGATGATTCTATATCACCAATTTAGATGAAGAAAGACTTCAATAGGTTGGTCCTATGGTAATGTTGATTCTTTAAATCACAACATATCGAGATCCGAAAAGTAAAAGAAAATGGATTTCGAACGTCGACATGTCATGATTTGAATGATTTTGAATTCGAGATATCATGATTTAATTGGTCCGTCTTACCGTGTGTACATGTAGGACAGTCCTATCGAAATATTTCTCATCTTTATTGCTTTCAAGTGATAAGTCATTTTAATTGAAATTTATAATTGCCACCTAAACTGCATTTCAATTATATCACACATAAATGTGCATAAAATTAGCCAATATGATCAATAAAATATTAGTTTCTTCATTAATAGGAGTCAACAATATAATCTCCACTCTACTAACAAAACACAAACTCTAATATCTTCAAATATTAATTTTTGGCCCCATTTAATTTAATTTTTTTTTTTTAACAAACTCATTTTCAACCGGTTGTGAAATTTAATAACTTTTATTAATTTTTCAATTATATATTTCATAATTTTTTTAAATTAAAATTTACTAAAAATTTGATACTCAGCTAAAATAAAAGACAAAAAGAATCTAATATAAAAATGTGGGCCTTAGGATTAATTTCTCTATACTGGCTCTCTTCAGTCGGTGCGGCGCACACACTCACTCGCGCACTGTCCAATAGAATTTCACAGCACTCTCGTGGTCACTAATCCTCCTCCAAAACCAAAATTAACCAGATTAAACCCAGGATTAATATAAAATTTATAATAATTCTAAAAATCATACACAAGTTCAAGCCATTCACACTTCTTCTTGATACCACCATCGTGTGTATATATACACACACACCCACTATCTACATATCATCAGTACACTTCTTTCTTAACTAAAAGTAAACCCATCAATACCATACGGTCGGCACACAATGAGAAAATGAGTGAAGTTGATATACTCGTATCAGATCTGAATTCAGAATAAAGAAAAGGTACTTGAAAANGCACACAATGAGAAAATGAGTGAAGTTGATATACTCGTATCAGATCTGAATTCAGAATAAAGAAAAGGTACTTGAAAACCCAGCTGCCACAGCTGATTTCTTGATGCATTCTGATTCGTAGCGTGTGCAATCTTGAATTATTTGTTTGCCTATGATTGTGTTTTGTTATGATTCGATCCTGTTCTTGTTCTTGATTTATGTTTATGGGGTTGGTTTCTTGATGATGATGCTTTTTGTAGTGGGGATTTAATTTAGATCTGGGCTATTGAAGATTGTTTTCCTTTTACTACGATTGGTAAGATTTTAATTGCGGTACTCTTTCAAATAGTGAAATTTTCACTAGATGCAACTCAATTCAAGACAAAAAAAGGGATTAATTTTCTGGTATTATTTTTATCTGGCTATTAGTTTTTCCGCTGATCTATTGATGATCCGCTATTGATTAGTTAATACCTATTTGTGTACAAAATTCGGGGGCAATTAATGTCGACTTCTAAAACAGTTTCTTTCTTTTATGAGATCACACTTGCTGAGTAGAAAAGATGTATCTTTGAAGCATTAATTAGGTAGTAATACTGTTTGATGTCCTGCTACATGCTAATTTGGTGCTCGTACCATATCTATCTATCTATCTATCTATCTATCTATCTATCTATCTGTATGTATGAGCTCAGCACTACATTCTTGAAATTAATTGAAGAGAATTTATCTTATATGTTTACTTTTCAGGTGTAGTAATAAAAAGACTGAAGGATTAATTCAAGATTACAATTTAAAGCATGGCTTTGGGAAAGTACTCTAGAGTTGATGGTAGGAAATCATCATCGGGCTATTGCTCAACGGTTACGATAGTGGTTTTTGTAGCCCTTTGCTTAGTTGGGGTATGGATGATGACATCATCGTCTGTGGTTCATGTTCAGAACTCTGATGTTTCTCAGGAGAAAAAGAATGAGGTAAGGACACGTGTGAGTGAGAGCAATGAAGATAATGACAATGATGCTACAAGCAACGTGAGTGGTAACAATGCAAGCGATGATAGTAGTACAAGCGATGATGGCAAGACAAAGCAATTTGAGGATAACCCTGGTGACTTGCCTGAGGATGCAACCAAAGGGGACAGTAATGCGAGTTCAATTCAGGAGGAGAAAAACGATAAATCTGACGAGACAGAAAAAACCACAGAGGAAAGTCCCGAAGAGAATTCCAAGGATGAAAAGAAAGAATATGTCGAAGAAAAGAAGGAAGACGAAGAAGAAAAGAATGGAGATGGATCTAATAACGGAGAGGAAAATAAGGACGATAGGGAATCTCAGAAGGAGAATAAAGACTCTGAAACTGGAGAGACCAATGAAAATAATTCTGATGATAATGAGAAGAAATCAGAAGAAAGTTCTGGCGACATGAGGGATGGGGATAAGGGAGAGGATCAATTAGAGGAGAAGGTGGATGACAGGAAGGATAATGAGTCGGATCAAGTTTCTGGTGAGAAAAAGGATAAGTCCAGCGAAGTCTTTCCTTCTGGTGCTCAATCAGAAATTTTGAAGGAAACAACCACTCAAAATGGAGCCTTTTCAACTCAGGCAGCAGAGTCGAAGAATGAGAAAGAAGCCCAAGAATCCTCCCAGTTAGAGAAAGAAAGTGGTTACAGTTGGAAACTTTGCAATACCACTGCTGGGACTGATTACATTCCTTGCCTAGATAATTTGAAAGCAATCAGGAAGCTTTCATCAACTAAGCATTATGAACATAGGGAGAGGCACTGTCCTGAGAATCCTCCCACATGCCTTGTTCCGGTTCCCGAAGGATACAAACGCCCAATTGAATGGCCTAGGTGTCGGGAAAAGGTATTGTAATTCAGTAAATATTTTTGTTGTAGCTTCAATTTTCAGTTTTCTTCTTACTCACATGATTTTTTATTTCTAAATTTGTTCCTGCAGATATGGTATCACAATGTTCCCCATACCAAGCTTGCAGAAGTTAAAGGACACCAAAATTGGGTTAAAGTTAGCGGTGAATACCTTACGTTCCCTGGTGGTGGAACTCAGTTTAAGCATGGTGCCCTTCATTATATTGATTTCATACAGCAGGTAAGATATTGCAGTCACCTCAACACATTGAACACTGGCACAGGTATGCTCACATCTGCCTCGTTCAAGTACATGCTCCCTACTGCAAATTCACATGGGAAATGGACAATCTAACATGGAAAACAGTACATTTGTACTGGATGCAAACTTCGTATGAAATTTTGTTTGTTTACCTGAAGATTGCCAGATTTCGTTTCATTGTCTGCTGTTCTTCCTTGGATTGCTAATTTTCTAAAATTACCGCCTGTTTGTTTCTGAATAACTCTAGCATGCTTTGCAACGTGTGGATTTTTACCACAATAAAATGACTTCTTACCAACTTCTAATCTTGCCTCTGAACTAAAGCATAGTCAACAACATTGTTGAAGTGCTGCAAATCTAATTTGGATTTAAATTGAATATTTTTCGGAGTTCAAAGCTAGTTTGAAAAATGTTCTTAATATGCCATGAAAGTCATGGGTTACTAGTGCTTTATAGAATCATTAGATTCTTTTAATTGTTTTTGCTCATATGAAATGATTGTTGTGCAGTCTGTGCCTGAAATAGCCTGGGGAAAACGCTCACGTGTTGTGCTGGATGTTGGATGTGGGGTTGCTAGCTTTGGAGGCTTCCTCTTTGATAGGGACGTGCTAACCATGTCATTGGCTCCAAAAGATGAACATGAAGCTCAGGTCCAATTTGCACTTGAAAGAGGAATTCCTGGTATATCTGCCGTTATGGGTACAAAGAGACTTCCATACCCTGGAAGAGTTTTCGATATAGTCCACTGTGCACGTTGTAGGGTGCCTTGGCACATTGAAGGTAATTCACTTCCAGTTACTTTGTTCTAGAAGGAAGTTGAACAGTTATAATATTTAGAGCTTGTTTAAGCCCCATTTTTAGTCAAAAATGCATTTTAAAATAGTGATTTGATGGAGAATGTGTGATTAAAAAATAAGGACAAGTTTGAGTTTGCGTGTAATATTATTTTATTGAAAAATGTGTGGTTGAAAATAAAAGAGAAAAAAATGTCTTTTGAAAAAAAATAGAAAACAAACAGGCTCTTAAACATGAAACCTTCTAGAGAAGCACTCCTATTGGGATGGAGAAAGTTATCTGGATTTCCAATGGTTGTTTACTTTAATTGTCAACTTGACAACTTTTCACTGTTGTCGTCCTTCTGTGAATGTGATTATAACCAGCAATATCTAACAATGTGCAGGAGGTAAACTTCTCTTGGAGCTGAATCGTTTGCTCCGTCCTGGGGGTTTCTTTGTTTGGTCTGCAACTCCCATCTACCAGAAACTTGCTGAAGATGTTGAGATTTGGGAAGGTACATCATAAAATCTGGTAATATTTGAACCTAACAAAAAATCACATACCCTAACGAGTTGTGCTTATTGGGAATTATTTGCAGCCATGAAGAAACTAACAAAGGCAATGTGTTGGGAAGTTGTGTCCATTACCAAGGACAGAGTGAATGGAGTAGGAATAGCTATATTTCGCAAACCTACTTCAAATGAGTGCTATGAGCAAAGATCACAAAATGATCCTCCACTGTGTAAAGACTCTGATGATCCAAATGCTGCCTGGTATGTTTTCTTTTCTCTGAGATAGGACGTCCTTTTACATTCTTCTCGGAGGGTTTTATTGCGAGGCTCTGCTGCTGGGATACAGAAAATAAGGGCTGCACGCATGCAGGGTATGTAGAATAGGATTTTGGTTTTATCATTGCTTTAATGTTTTCTATACCTCGTGCATAGGAATGTGCTTTTACAAGCATGCCTGCACAAACTGCCTGTTGATTCGTCTGAACGTGGGGCTCAATGGCCTAAACAGTGGCCTGCTAGGTTGGGGCAAACTCCTTACTGGTTGTCTAGTTCCCAGGTAGGAGTTTATGGGAAACCTGCTCCAGAAGATTTTGCTGCAGATTATGAACACTGGAAGCGTGTTGTGAGCAAGTCATATCAAAATGGATTGGGGATAGACTGGTCTAATGTGAGGAATGTCATGGACATGCGAGCTGTCTATGGAGGGTAAGAATAACAAACTATCTGGATCTTCCTAGTTATAAAAAATTCATTTACATTTCATTGCCCAATCAATTTTTTATTTTTTTTGGTATGAACTGCAGCTTTGTCCCGGATTTTAACACAACCACCAATGTTACTTTAAATATCTGGTGCTACAAAATCGCATTATTTTTCACTTAAAGGCTAGTGCTGATTTCTTCAAAGATTAAATTTCATGGTGAACTATGAATACTAAATCGAAAAGTTAGTGTAAATTTTCTTTTTGAAACATGTGAATTCGTCAAGGTCGTCTTCTTATTTTCTATTTATTGAGTGGGAATATGCTGTATTTAATGGTTAATATATTTATTTCATCATTTCTTATGCTGAACATCAACTCTGCATAGTGATACCATTATTATGTAATTAAATAGCATCTTTTGGTTACCATTTGGCTTGTCCTAAGTGATGGCTCCTTTTGCAGATTTGCTGCTGCACTTAGAGATATGAAATTGTGGGTTATGAATGTTGTCTCCGTAGATGCTCCCGATACTCTACCGATTATTTATGAACGAGGTCTATTTGGAATTTATCATGACTGGTGTGAATCGTTCAGTACTTACCCACGATCCTATGATCTTCTCCATGCTGACCATCTCTTTTCGAAGATTAAAAACAAGTGTGTACATCAGACTCAATTAACTTGATTTGACGCTTAAATGTTTATGCTTTGTTCTAATTATTCTGGATTCCGGGTCTCAGGTGTAATTTCATGGCCTTGGTTGCGGAGGCTGATCGGATTTTGAGGCCGGAAGGAAAACTTATCGTCCGAGACACTGTTGAGATCATTAATGAACTTGAGAGCCTTCTCAAGTCCATGCACTGGGACATTCGCATGACCTTCTCAAAGAATAAGGAAGGAATGCTGTGTGCCCAGAAAACTGTGTGGCGCCCTAAAGAGATGGAGACAATTTCCTACGCCGTTGCTTAAAGTATCATAAAATGGACAGGTCAATTCTTGAGTTTTGCGTGCCACAAATTAGGCCTTTTTTTTTTTGTATTGATGCAAGTTCGAAGTTCGAAGCACGGGATTGCATTCATCTTCAGGGTATCAGGTATCATCATGTCTTGACATATTTAGTGTTAAGTCGAGATTTATTTTCTTAGGGGTTGGGTTAATGTTCTTTCTTTGTCTTATGTTACTAGTGGTCGTCCAAAAGTGTCCATTGTTTCAAAAACAGCAGAAAACAGTTATTGAAATCAAAATCGTGAAATATATTTGAAGATTAGTAAATCAAACTTCAAAATGCCAACACGACGTGTATTGAGTTTGTTCATTGTGACTATAGCCATTAGAAATCTTCATCATCTTCCAGCAACACATCCTCCTACCACCACCTGAGCCGATGACATTGGTGGAGATAGGGGCGTCGTCTGCCTATCATGTTGGTCAAAGATCTAATTCAAGTCAATTTTCTGTTACAATTTTCTCTCTGTTGACAATGGTTTGCTAAAAAAAACCAGGTTGCAATGGTAATAAGAACAAAGAGATGGTGAACAACAAATTCTCAAAGGTGGGACTTTCTTCACTATTCATGGGAGTCTGACATTTTGAAGGGATTCAGATGGATTAATTTTGATTTGACAAAATCCCAACTATGTTTTTCATAACCAGTTACTCCAGCATTGTTCATGGCCGATACCGGCACCATATTTCTGCTCTAACCTTGTGGGGGACAATTCCCATTCCTAACTACTGTGAACTTGGTTTCCTTTAGTCTTTGTTTGCCTCTTGTTTATAATATCGGTCAAATCACTTGTTATCCATATTTCACTAATACTATTTATACATGAATAATGCCTACTCAAACAGACTTTGCAAACAGGGCAGGGACAGGTGCTGTTGCAGCACCTGTGTGGCTAATTTTTTTTTTTTTGAACGGTCCAATGATGTTGTTCCATGTGTCCCTCTATTTTTAATCTCTGTCATTGAGCCTGTTTGTTTAGCAAAATATAGCCGTTATTGGGTACTACTCGTTTAATAAAAGTCAACAACAATATCGACTAGTTTTTCGATTTTAATCCGATTTTAATCCGATTTTAATCTCTACCGAACACGCTCTGAATATGAAATTGATGGTTTTCTTTATTGGGTTTTGTTGGGTGTACATCTAGGGTACCCCGGATGACAGTCCCCTCACAAGAGGGGATCCATAATTTTTTTTTTTTTTCGCGCGGCCCCCCTCTTATGAGGGGACTACTATCGGTCACCCAGAAGTATTTAGCCTTGCAAGGTGGTCAGCCATAAACTTAGCGTTTGTGGATATAATCCCCCGAGTGGCTTGATGAGGATAACTAAGTTGACACGTCGGAGTTGGCGGATTCTTTAGCTCTCGTACCTTCATTATGGATTAACTAGCACGAGTAGTAAAGTGAAGTTAAATCAATGAAGTGAACAACCCAACCTCTGGATGTACAAGTCAACCAGCATAACCCTTCTTTATTATGGATTGTTTTTTGTTGAAATGATTGTTTTTCTTGATCTTGGGCAAATTAGATAACTCTATTGAGATTTATGATAATTTCATATACACATTTTTCTTTTTCAAAAATTATACGGATGATCGTTATTTCAAATTTTAAATAATACATGACTGAACATTATGATAATTTCAAGATTATGATAATTTCGTAGATATTTCTTCCCTTTTTCAAAAATTACACAAACTTCCATTATTTCAAGTTTTTGAATAATGCGAACCTCATTCGAAATTTATTATAATATCGGAGATAAATTTAATTTCGAAAAAGGATAGAACTAGGTATAAATTTTGCAAACTTATGAATATTTGAAAATTTAAATCACGTTAAAAAGCATTTTGCTTATGACTATCAAATTTCTAAGTATTCACTCCCTTGTTTGATTTTCATTTTTTTAAAAATTATTTTTCCACAACTCATTTCAATTACATTCTTCTAAAAAAAATAATTTTGCACGAGAACTCATAACTTTTCCCTATTTTCAACAATGCTTTCTAAAAAAATTATTTTTCACAAAATCACTTTTTCAAAAAATCAAATTCAAAGAAGAACAAAATCAAAACTAGAATCCTTACATCCTGTGTCCCCCTATATAATTATTCCAATCAATTAAATATTGAATTATTTTTGAAAAATTAGTAGTCTAAACAATAATTTATTGTTGATTTAGTTTGATGCATTAAAATAGTATTATACGTATTACATATTGTTAAAGAGCCACAAGATAGAAAAAAAATTCCTAAGGGTATTTTATGCATTATCATTATTATTTATAGTAACGCGTGTAAGAAAAGTAGCAGAGGGATGCATGCGTTATTCAAAACTTGAGACAAAAAAGAGATTTTTGAAAAGGGATTGAGTGTCTCTGAAATTGTATGAAAAATTAAGTGAGCTATGTGATATTCGAAACTTGAACTAAGAGAAGTTTGTGCAATTTTTAAAAGGGGACGGGTATCTTTGAAATTGTTATAAACTTCAAGAAAGGTAGGGGCGAGGGCGGTTTGGTTGCAAGAAAATCAAAACCAATAAAGAACCAATGTATTTTTTGTAATGAAACAATTAAGATACGTTTGATTGCTAATATTTTTCATGAAAATGTGTTTTTTCCTCTTAATTTTCTACTTTCGTGTTGTTTGATTAGCAATTTTTTCCGCAGAAAACATTTTCCTATTTTTGATCACGTGTCCATATTTTCCTTGAAAACAAGGAAAATATTTTCATTAGGGAGATGCGATTTTTATTTTTCAAGTAATTCACTCTCTCTTTCTTTCTCTCATCCATCACCTCTCTCTTTTAACCACCAATAAAAAATGGACAAGTATAATATTTTCTATGTTGAAAACTAAATCAATCAAACACATTTAATCAATAATTTCCATACAAATAAGTTCTAGGCAATTGAATTGTCTAGAATTTATTTTATTTTCATACAAATTTCATACTCGCTATCAAACACATCCTTAGTTCCATATGTAATAATGAAACCGAACTAGAACTAAACATTCGGTTGTAGTTTGATTTGTTCTGATTCTCGTTCTATAACCATAACTTTCAAATTATAAATACAAAATAAATTAATCTACTCATAGTTTTGTTTAATTGATTATTTTATATTGTTAGATTACAAGGATGAAAGTGATATTATACTTTATTTTTGTATATTTTCAATTTTAACAAGTAGTTTTATACTTTATTATTATTATAATTTTTCAATATAAAAAATCGGATTGGAACCGAATGGTTCGATTCTGGTTCAATTATATAATTGGATACGGAACCAATGGTTCCATTTATAAATTGGCTTTATGTGCTAAATTGTATATTTATAATTTCTTCTACATTTATCAGGCATTTTACAACATTATTTTAATCATGCATTTCAATGTTAAACAAAACTGCATGTTTGGTTATGCATAAAATATTTACTCATAAATAATATGTTTTAGTTGAAGCAGAAAAAAAGTAAAAAAATAAGGTAAGAAAAAGAGAATTTAGGCAAACATGAGTAGAAATAAAATTTACTCAAGGGGTTGTTTGAGCCCATTTTTTTCAAAAATGCATTTTGCAAGTGTTACGATGGAGAATGTGTGGTAAAAAAATAAGAATTTTTTTTTGAATTTTCATATAATATTATTTTATTGAAAAATAAGTAATTGAAATGTGGTCAAATCACTATTCAAGAATGTATTTTGATGAAAAAAAGGGGCTTAAACAAAGGCTAAACGTATGTTTAATTTTCTTTTAAGCTTAGCCTCGTCACACCATGTTTGAGCCCCATTTTTTTTTGGAGATAATGTATTTTGAAATAGTGATTTTTTTAAAAAAATGTGTGGTTAAAAAATAGGAAGAAGTTTTGTTTACATGTAAAATTATTTTACGAGAAAATATGTGATTGAAAATGAATTTTGAAAAAATATATTTTGAGAATAATGAGACTTAGGGCTATAAACATCTTCTTTCATCATAAGTAGGAATTCCTAATAATAAAAAACGTTTTTGTCGTCCATCTTAACCATTGAAGTATTGTTCATCCTTCCTATGAACCCCAATCGATCTTGGAATTAAGCCAAGGTATAGGAGAGTGACTGCGCAGGAAGATGCCTAATTTAGCTTTCATTTCCATCGCTATTAGACAATCATTATTTCAAAACTATTTAATTCTTATATTCATTTTCAATCACACATTTGCATAATAAAATATTTTACAAGTAAACTCAAAAAAATTTCATACTTTTTAACAACATATTCTCCAAAAAATCCCTATTCAAAACTCTATTTTCTAAAAATAAT
>CAIGRT010070952.1:0-12679 GCA_903798405.1 Fraxinus platypoda | reverse complement strand
CCATTCCCATTAATTAAGGTATGTTTAAAATTAGGAAATATATAACATAATTGCATTCAGAAAAAAGGTTCACTATGAGTCCTCGACGTATTTCCTCCATTACAAGTAAAGAGCAAACCTATCATTTTAGTAGCACATTCGACAGTTTCTAATGGTTAAAATAACCTAAATATTTGTTAAATTGTCACTTGATTGTCACGTGTCTAACTTTATAATGTTGAGTNGCATTCAGAAAAAAGGTTCACTATGAGTCCTCGACGTATTTCCTCCATTACAAGTAAAGAGCAAACCTATCATTTTAGTAGCACATTCGACAGTTTCTAATGGTTAAAATAACCTAAATATTTGTTAAATTGTCACTTGATTGTCACGTGTCTAACTTTATAATGTTGAGTTTTACTTCTCAATGAGGACCGATGACTAGATATTTAAAGCAAGACATGTTTTCATGAGAATCACGTGATGATTTAACGAATATTAGATTGTTATTTTTGTCATTTGAGAATGACTATTAAACTATATGAAAAGTTAAGAATTAACTTATTACTAAGAGCGAAATGTTAAGTGTTCGTGCAAAATTCGCAAGCGTACGAGATCGTTGACAAATAATGAATTTAATGAGTTAAGAGTTATCGTTCCACGGAGAATAAATTCAATTCAATTTTACTAATTTTTTATGGAATTCGAATTATGTAAACAAAAGATGTTTGATTTTTATGATTATTCTAAATTAATATAAGAAAGCTATAAAAGTTTGGTTTTTATTGAATTATGGATGATTGTATTGGATTTCGAATCTGTCTATTGCTATCTATTTCAATTTTACTAAGTTTGTGCGTGCACGCGTAGGTTTGCGTCGTTTCGTCTCTACACAACTTTTAGTAATTTGGTCATAACTTCCTTTCCCGATATCCGATTGAGATGATTCAAACTGCATTGAAAAGATAATTCAAAGTGTTACAATTCTTCTATAATACAATTTTTCCACTTCTAACGTTTTCTATCCAAAAAATGGGTCTCAAATTGAGACTAAAAATCTGGAGCATAACTTTTTCGGTGGAAATTGATTTGTGAAAATATTTCAACTATATTTCACTCATTTGACCTTTTATTACATCCAATTGATCATATGTGATCTTCAATCATCATTTTAATTTCCGAAACTATAGAATGTTTAACACTTTGGTCCCAAAACTTTGAATTTCTTTCGTTTTTGTCCGCTTTTCGTTCATTTCTTATAATTCCACCAATTTGCATAGAGATCAACTTAACAAACATAATTAAGCTATAACTCATCCAAATCGCTAACAATTACTCCAATGGCCTAGAAAAAATTGCAAATCGCGCTTATATTAATGAATCATTGGTTGATCATTAAATTCTCTAGGATAGGATCGTCAAATGACTCAATTGCATCGCTTGACGTTCTGTCGCCAATTAGGCCAAATTTTATTGTGTTATTGTCTTATTGACATGTGCGTTGTTGAATGATGATGATGATGAATTAAGTCATATAATTACTCAAATGCGCAGCCTGCATTTTGCTAAAAATGGCGTTGCCAATTATTTTCTTTCTCCACCATATTGTTTAATGCCTTCTCTAGCAATTTTGGTGACTACTATTTTTATTTGTAGTCATATAATCCCAATTATGACTAGGTACATTGCCACATTCATTCTCACTGATCGGAAAAAGTTGACGTGACAACACGTGATTGTATCTAGGATGGAACCAACAAAAATATAATTGAAGCCTATGTGATAATACATTTGCTCGGTGCGAATTTGGACCCATACGAGTGTTCGAGTACATGTCCTTATTGAGTCGGTACTGAGCTACAAGGTTTCAATTTGAGCACAAAAATCCACAATGTATAGCAAGCAATACATCAAAGTACCAAACATCTTAAAATTCATATTTTAATCCAAGTCAAAGTCAATAATCAATTTTAGCCACATATTTTTTGGGTCCCACAACTTTTCAATCATACATTTCATCAACTTTTTTCAAAATCTACTAAAAATCTAATTTTAATCCATATTAAACAGGGGCATAGTAAGAATGCGCAATGCAACAAATACATATCATGGTTAATCTACTACTGAACATGTTTCAAATTTAAGTTAGAGTGGCAACATGACGTATAAGGGACAAGTTGGTCATTTCCTTCCCTGACCCCTCAGGTATTTTGTTAGCTTACCCCGCCCCTATGCATGGTTAAAGTGGGACGGAGCACAATTGGGGCAGGGCGGGTCCCCTGCCCCATTTATTATTTTTATTTTTTTGTGTCTTTAGTTAATAAATATTATTATTTATTTAATTAATTTATTAAAATAACTCATGTTTTTAAAAATGATAATAAATATTTTATTTTTGTTTAATAAAAACTTAAATTTGAAATTAATTTTAAAAGGGACGGGGACTATGTTTCCTGTACCTTTCCTGGGGGCAATGACCTCTGTCCCACCCCTGCCAAGTTTACTCGGTTAGGCGGGGCGGAATTCGCAGGTTTAACAAGTTTTTTTGTCATCCTTAATTCTAGTAAAGTGGAACAAGAGTAAAAATCCGTTTGACATTATTTTTGAGAAGTTAAAAGGTGTTTTTGAGATCCAAAAATTACTTTTGAATCCCGTTTGACAAATTTTATAAAAGTGCTTCTACTAATTATAAGAGTTTTAAGAGAAAGTTGGTCAAATGTGTTTTTTTCTAAAATCACTTTTTAAATAGAAAGTTCTTTTAAAATTTAATTTTCAAACAAAAATTAAGATACCTTTCTTAAAAAACTCTTTTGCAGAAAACAAAAATAGAAGCAAAAGTCATGTCAAACGAGTTCTAAAAGTCAATCGTTTAACTTTCCACTAAACGAATAGTGGAATTATATGTACACACTAAAGTAGAATTCACCAACTCTATTGGATAAGGCTCTCACTTCATCTTAGTTTGCTTTTTGATTAATCTAAGTTCGCACTCTTAGCCAAAATTATGGAACAACATGAAATGTGTTTGGTTTCGTGTGAGCATGTTTTCTTGCAACACAAAATCCAGTTATCAACTGAACTGAAATTTGCATGCATAGCATAGGATTCTCTTACTATGAAGAAGAAGACAAGAATGCATAGCATGTGCTTCTGCTTATATATGTCCAGCGAAAGAATTAATTAATTAATACTCGACAAAAAAAATAATAATTTAGTAACCAAATTTGATCTTCTTTTTTTTTTTTCTCGATTCGTATTTGAAAAATATATTTGATACGCAGTACTTGATAAAATCGATCAAATTAAAATAAAAGATTTTAACTTTTTTTTTTCTTTATTAATATTGGAGGGTCTACCTTATCAAATAAATAGATAAATGCATTCAAACCCAAATTTTTAGTTATTCAATACTGAAATAATTATGTTTCATCAATCATTTTATTCTAGCTAACATAATTATTGAATCGAGGTAGTTAAATTGAGCGAATTTATCCAGTGATCATTTCTATTAAACCTAATTCGAACATATAACTTAGAAAGAAACCTTTTCAAGAAAAAACCACTTATGAGAGCCATCATTTTTCACCTTCGCCAATTATCTAGAGACTTCAAACAGATATTAACATATCGTATACTCCTTCCGTCCCATATATATATGCTTGTTTCATTTTTCACACGGATCCCCAAATCTTATTTAATGTTATTGGAAAAGCAATTTTTATCAAGAACTTTCCAAACTTATCCCTATTTAATTTTCAACAACTAGAAGTAAATTATTGTTGGAATTAGTAATTAGGCNAAGGGCATATTAGTAAAAGAACAAAACATAACATTCTCAATTAAGAAACAAGCCTATATATTTGGGACAAGAAAAAAAGGAAACTCAGCCTATATATATGGGACGGAGGGAGTAGTTTTTTTTTTTTTTTTATATATATTAATTTTGTTGTCTAAAATTCTTTGCAATGAATTTACGGGTGACAATTGAACGAGCCGACCATTCAGGCTCAATTGGGCCCATCGGCCCTAGCCGTGAAGAAGAAAAAGAAAAAGAAGAAACTCTTATTTGATTTCACAAATAATTAAACTTTTATTACATTTTGATAAAAGTTGATGAAAAATATTTTTTTAAAAAAATTATTAAATTTGTGGGTCTCATAAAAAAATGTAGTAAAAATTAATTGTTGATTTTGATTTAAAATTTTGTTAATTTTTTACTAAATCAAACAGAGACTAGATAGGAATAAATAACCGGTAAATTTCATGTAATTAACTAAGAAATTACAAATTGATCCATGAATCGTCTCAACTCATAGATAATGGTAGAACGAGTCGAGCTAGCTCGCCAAGCTTACGAGTCGATTGTCATCCCTACATTAAATTTAATTTAAAAAAATAAATAAGCGCATGCCTTTGGTGAAGCCAGCCTAGAATACAACGTATCACCTACAAAATCCCACACTCTCGAAGAGGAAAATGATTGAGTCGTCCAGATTTCTCCTTCCCCATAAATCATAGCCGTAGATCAGCTTGTGCACCAGCACGTTCTGACAACTCACGATAACGGTTGGTGATTACACATCTAAAGTGGGACCAATCACGTTGCTCCGTCATGCCACATCGTCTTACGCACGACAGCCTCCAACCGTTATCCACGTTCTCCTACAGTTACACTCCCTCTTAGTTTTTTGCAATCAATCATTGATTTCTTGTTTTGACCAATTAGCCCTTGCTAAATTCATCATCATCATGCACTCCAACCCAAAATTTCCAATGTAGGCCATGGACAAGGGGATAATTACAACTTTTTGTTAATTCTATCATATTTTGGTTACAATAATTATTGTCAAAATATTCTATTTACGCGCTTTGAAATGAGATTAAAATTTTTTTTTATCACATTTTTATATTCTATTTAAGTAAAATTAAAATATAATGCAACAAATAAAAAATGTGGTCTCATTTCAAAGCACGCTAATAAAATATTTGCATAGACATTATCATTAGAGACAATATATGCTAATTAATTTAATGTTAAAGATAAGAATGAGAAGGGAAAAAAAACTATCGAGTTTATATTTTGAGGTCTGTTTTAAGATAATAAGAAATGAGTTTGATTTGTCATTTATGAAAAATATTTCTCTAAACGGAAGATTGAAAAATATGTTTGGTTTGAATTTTTTAAAAAATTTACACAAGTACCAAAATTGAGGAATTTTATTGTAATTAAAATGTGGTGTAATTAATTAATTACGTGATGTGAATATATATTTTATTGAAATTAAACAATTAATTGAAACAATACAAGACACAAAAGCAAAAAGATCAAAGAGAGCATGAATTGATGGGTGAAAGATCATTCGACTAAGACTTGGAAAGCCTTTGTGGTCCAAAATTGTTATTTATTGTATTTGTTTTAATGGAAAATAATCCATTGTAAATGACACGATTTTGTAACTTGTACATCAAAATTGTACATAAGAAATTACGTAATATGACGTGGATGAAAAAGTTAACGGTGTTTTAAACTAATAAATGATAAAGTGACATGTGACATTATGTAATTCATTATGTAACTCGTGATATAAATTTGAGCAATGCTAGATAGACAGGAAAAACAAACATATACATTTGGCGACAATTCATTGGGAGATGGAAAAATTTGAAAAAAAATCGCCCAATCACAAGCTGCCAACTCTGTCTGTTTTCTTTCCATGTTTCCAATTCCCCGTTTGAGTAGATTAATTCTATAAATTTAGCAGGATCCCAAATGACAATTGAACTTTTTTTTTTCTCTCATTTTTAGTTGTCAAACACAAAAGGACCATTTATTTCACATCTTATTGTAGCTAGCAATTTTAGATAGGTCCAACCACTATGCAAGATAAATTGATAAAAATGGACAAACCATCTAACTCGATAACTTTCCAAATTTAGTTTAATTATTTTTTTAAATAAATGAACAACAAAAGTTTTCGTAGAAAATATAATATATCCGACGCCTCAGAATTAATCTAACCCATCCCTACTCTTTCATCCTCCATCATAGGTCCAAATTTACAAACATTAGGAAAGTTGAATTTATCAAATCAAATCAAATCAAATCAATGGTCTATTTTATAAAATAAATCTACGACGCATATACGATAAATTAATATAATTTCTGATTTTCTGAATCTTTATTTTTATTCACACCAAGGAGTGGCAGTTTGGTCATTTTATAATTCTTTCCATTTCTTTTTAAAAATTCATCGACATTCTCCACGAAAGAGAAATCTCTCTCCCCCTCTGTCGAACCACACAACCAGAGACAGTACACACCAACTACTGAAGAAGCAGCCTTCGAATTTCAAGCACATAATTTTCGTTTTACTCCAAAAATCCACAAACATCATATAAGGTACTGGTTACTTAGGCTGCCCGAGTTTTAGCAGTTTTTATAAATTTTTCACGATCACTGTTGGGCTTGGTTTTGACTTAATTTTACTTACTGAATTTGTTGGATCTTTGTTTTATTTCGATCTTTTTTTGTTGGATTATATGTTTGAAATTAGTGTATGTTTATTAATTGTGCATTCTTATGCTCTGTTTGGTTGTTGAGAAAATATGATGTTGAAGAACAGTGTCGACTGCTGATCTTGAACTATTCTCTTCATTTGGAATTCAGAACTGGAAAATGTCTTGTGGGATTTGTTCATTTTCCCAGTAATTGAGATAAACTTGTCTGAAATTAACGTGTCAACTAAAATTCTTTGGGTGATTTTTGGATTGTTTAAGGTGCTTTCTGAAATGGAGTCTGAAAATGGGGTTAAAGATGAAAAACGAGATGTCATTGAGAAAACTAATGGGGAAGATTCAACTCTGGATGGGATCAAAGAAAGAGAGAAAATCATTAAAAGCAAAGAATTTTCTGTTGGAAACGAAGTGTGTCAAAATGTATCAAAGGAAAAAGATGTTGATTCATCTCGGGCAGACGTTGAATTGTCCCAACCTGTTTCAAAGAGTAAAGGCTCTAATGATGGTGGACTAAAGAACAATAAATTGGCCAATAATCAATCCAATTCACGAGTCTCAAATGTGCTTGCCCGTAAGGCAAAGTCAAGCTTGACTCAAAGTGTTTCATTCCCAGTCCGAGGCCGTCACTCCGATGTCATGAGAAAGAGCATTGACGTGTACCCAGTTAAGACAGATTCTCATAAAAATGGTGCAAAAGTTGAGTCCCAAGTTTCTAATGGTACAGTCACTTCAGGTTCACGCTCCAATGTAGCCATTAAGGGTGTGGCAAATGGAGGCAAGGCAGCCAACCGACGAACGACCATAGCATCTGCACCAAGCCGTCAGTCTGTGAAATATCATTCTTCAAATGGAACTGCAACGAATACTGTATCTGATGCGTAAGTATTATTACTGTTACTTGATCTATGTATGTTCTGACTACTTGTTCCACTATGTAATGACAAGACAAATTGCTAATTTGACAATCTAAGTGTTGGAATTACAGATTGGTTGAAAGGAATTCAAAATCCGCCAACTCTAAATTGCTTGTTAAGGATGAAGATGATGCTCGTTCTACTACTTCATCGTATTTTCACTTCTTAGACTCCAGATTTGTGATTTTTCTCTCTTTGCATTTTCATGCATCTTCTTTTGGTTTTCTATTGAATTTACATGCTTATGACAAGTTTGCACTTCAATCAGAAATACAACTCCTCAGACCCAGCGTGCATTCTCCTTCAGGTTGGAGCAACGTGCTGAAAAGCGGAAAGAGGTAGACATTGCACATGCACCATTCTTATAGCATTCAATCATATTCAATCGTCCCTACCAAACATGCACCTAATTTCTACTCTTACTTCTCTGATTATCTGTGCATCGTGTAACTTAATATCCACTTTTATCATCAGTTCTTTTCAAAGATAGAGGAGAAAATACATGCAAAGGAAATGGAAAAGACTAACTTGCAAGAAAAATCGAAGGTGTTGGAAATCTCTCTCACACAAAGAAGAATATGATGTCTGGTTGTTCGTCGACTTAGAAGACTTTTGGACCTAGTTCTTCTTATTCACTCTGTTTTTGTCTTGTTGGATTTGTTGTAGGAAAACCAAGAGGCAGAAATAAAGCAGCTTAGGAAGAGCTTGACATTTAAAGCTACTCCTATGCCAAGTTTCTATAAAGCACCCCCTCCAAAAGTTGAACTGAAGAAGGTAAAATCCACGTATCTTTCTTAATTGCTCTATATATGCTTTGCCGCTTTACTACGCCTAATCTCAGTTATTTGTTTCCACATCACCAGAAACATATGATTGTTTGTGGTATCTATAAGCTCGTATCTTCTTTTATCCTGTAGTTCTAACTGATAAGTGAGATCTTGTATTTATTTGCATATCTTATCACCGAAGCGGTCATATCTTATATTGAACTTAAAAGAGAGCATTTAATTCTCTTTCTCCATGTAGCAAAGCCATTTTCTCTGTAGAAGCTTATTGAAATGGTATCGTGTTTGGCAGTGTGGAATTTAGAAAAAAATTAATAAATTGAACTCAATCTTTTCATAATCCCAACTCCATAGATTTGTATTGCATTTGCAATAACTGCAATACAAAACAATGAGTAAAATCCCTGATTTTTTTGGGTAACTGAAATTCTATTTGGTGATTGCGTTCCGTACTTTTATTATATTATGCCTAGGAATAATTGAAGAGGTCATTCTGCCGAGGATGTTTACATTGTCTATGTTTATTTTCTGCTTTCAGTATTTGCAAGAAACCATATTAAGTACAGTCTTATCACCTAAATTACGTGAAAATGTGTTGTATCACTGCAAATGGAGTATCTCCAAGTTAATATACTTGATACACTAGAAATTTTTTTATTTACATATGTGCTACTCTCTTAAGTTAATTGTTCGACAATCGACTCTTTTAAGTTTTCCACTCAATGCTTAAAATGCAAGTGCCCAAGTTTGAACCCTACATCAAAACTTAAAAGTTCTGAATTTTAACATTTTGAATCATTGGTCTATTAGACAAAGTTATATGATGCATATTAGATGTCATGATCGAACTGATGTGACCTTAGAAATTCAATTTTCTCTGAGTAGGTAGATTATGTTTACAGAACATTGTAATCCACCTGGAGTGTGAAGAAGCTTGAGCCTATTAGGGTTTCTTGCACAATAAATCAATAATGTACTTATTTTATTAATCACGTCCCCTGTCAAGGATCCTCTATGCTATAAAAAGAAGTTGAAATGTCATAAGTTAAAGATTAGTGGCATTTCGGTAATGAGGATGGATGGCATTCGACAAATTAAGAATCAAAAATCTTGTCTGTTATTGTGTCTAGTGTAAACATGATCTAGCTGTTCAAGCACTTTTTGCTCTTTTTAACCTCTAGTTTTGCACATTTGTCATTATTTGTATAGATACCAACTACACGTCCAAAATCTCCTAAGCTTGGAAGGAACAAAGGCACTGCCTCTACAGTTAGCAACTCCCTCGAAAATGAAGGATCATGTCTTATTCCACGAGTCACTACTGGCAACTCACCAAAGTCGACTCCCAAGGCAAATGGTGTCAAGGGTAATGCTGCTCTCAAGAAGTCCGTCAAAAACTCCCAACCCAAGTCGCATTCCCAGGAATCTATTATTGACAAAACTCAAGAAAAGCCAAGCAAAGTGAAAGCAAAAAATGCAGTAACCGAGGCTCAAGACGAGAAAACTTGTGCTCAGAACTCCGAAGGAATCCCCCCAGGTCAACCTGTTTGTCACCCTGAAATCGAAGATGGGATGGAAAAGAGTCCTGAAAAGAATTCTAGTAACAATGGATCATCTCTGGCTTCAATGCCAGAGACATTGGCTGCTGAAGTCACCGTTGAAGGTTAAAGGACGTAAATCGTCTGTAATTTCTGTTCCTCACAGGAATTCAAATATGAAAGCTCCATTATTGTGAATAATGTGGTTATATGTTCTTGTCCACTTATATATAGGTTGTCTACAGTCTTATACAGTCGTTTGTTTTATTTATTAAACTTCACGGAGTATTCATATATACTCTATGGCTTTTGGTGTATTGCATTGGCTGCATATATTGCATTAAACAATTTCTATCCCTTTTTTTTTTTTTGTAATATTTGGATAATTCAGAAATTGTCTACTGCGTTTATTTGTATAATGGATTCATAAGCTTACTTTCCAAGTTCATTACTTACCGTTTCTACTGTACTAAACTAATCTTCTTATTATAAAGTATCGACAAAACATCTCCATTCATCCAACTTATGCCTACATTCTTTTCAATTCCTCGTTCATTATTAATAATCGAACTTATGTCACTATCGGAACTTAAGAGACTTGTATTCACAAGAGTGATGTTGAGAGAATAAATCAAAAGAAGAGGTAGACCAAAATTTAAAATCATGTTATGATTGCTAAAGACCGAATTACTTCACCGTTGTAAATCTAGCATGAAAAAAGTGGTTGTCGAAAGGAATAATGTTACTGCAATAGTCATCTTATATGACAGCTTGTTATTTGAAACATTAATTTCTTGTAATTCTGTTGCCTTAAATAACAAGTTAATGCCTTAAATAACAAACTGTCACATAGAATGAATATTGTAGTCGCTAACTGTGAACATCATTACTTTATCGAATGTCCTCGTCAAAACAATGAGATACAGCAGTGCATTCGGAAAATAACTTTTGCAGTGTAGCAGTGTTTTATTTGTTGATTTGGTATAGGTTTTCCTTCTATAGAACTTGAATACTAATGGATTGGGCCCGAGCCAAACCCATGAAGACCTTTAATGGTACAACTGAAACACAGACACGTAGATGGGTCAAGTTTGAGTCCTGCTAGGCGTACAAAGGCAAGTGACAAAGAAGGTTGACAAAGTGACGTGGCACAGTTGAAAAAAAAAAAAAAAAATTCCAAAAGATTTAAAATGAGACAAGAACGTTCTTTCTCCTCATTTTCCCCCAAATCAAACCTCTCCTCTCCTCTCTCTCTCTCTCTTCAACACCCATTTCCAACCCAGAATAACCCACGGCAGTTGCAGCTCTAGCAGCCTCCGCACCTCCGGCGTCGTCCCCATCTCCGACAGTCACTCTTAACTATAGCATTGTACTTGCTTTTGGCCAGCTTCGCATAGTCATCAAAGGGGACGCCCTGTGGAGAACTTCACATCCTGAAGCACCAAGTGGGAATCAATATCTTCATTTTTTCTTTCGGCTTTGTTAATTATTTTGTACATAACTTGTGCATGGAAATTAATTGAGAATTTGTTTTGGATGTTAACTACTCGTAAATTTGAAATTTAGATTCGGCCCTTTCTTAATATTTCATATAAACATAAATTTGGGAATTTCTTTTGGAAGTTGACATACAGGTCGGAAAATGAAGTATGCTTTTCTTCTTGTTTAGACCAATTCCTCTCTAGTTTGAAATGCTAATTCACCCACTGATTTTACTGACCGGAACTTTGAGGGAAAAATGGTAACGCTGATGTTTGTTAATGTATTCAGCAGAACACAATGCCGGGAAAGAACTCCGAAGTTTGCCACGGTTGCAGGAGTGTTGAAATGCATACCAACCTCGAGCAAAGTCAAACCGTCTCTTTCTAACGTTTCCTCTTTCACGACATACACATTGTCGTCCACATTCCTATGTACGGATTCAACAAACAAAACATCTTCCATATTCTCTTTTCCTGCAAAACATCACCCAATATTTACGTGTTCGAAATGCTATATGTAATCAACTGATATTTACTTCAGAAGTCCAATTTTTATTTTCGTTAATTCAAATTAACAAATTAATGAACTAATAAATCATGAAATCATACAATTCAGCATAATGAAAATAGTGTTTAGAAATTGTTATATCCAATAACCCACTAATATTTCTAAAAAGCCAAGGCTTTGTAAATGAAAATTTCAGCCTGCAAGAATTCACTAATTAATTAAATAAACAATGTTTATTAGCATATGTTTAATTAAGATATGTTTATAAGCTTAATGAAGAAAGCACTTAACATAGAAAGCACTTAACGAAGCGCACACGCGACGGACGGAAGAGAGACGTACATTAAATTATGAAGACGGACTGGAGGAGGTGCGAGTCGGACTGGTTTTCCACTGGATTTCCCCCTTTTGTGCGGTTCTTATTTTGGTCGACGCCGGATTTCCCCCTTTCGTTCTCCACTATATTAGTCGATAATAAAGGATTTTCATGGCTACAATATTCAAAAAAAATAAGGATCTGCCGCCGATCTTTTCCTACCCATTTTGGAAGTATGTTTTCACCTATTTTGGAGGTATTTTTACACCCATTTTGGCGCCCTTATTTCTGTTTGGCTGGATTGTCTTTTATTTGTTTTCATATCACAACCATCCAAAACCCTTTCATCTCAACCGTCCACGTCATTTTGTTAATTGAGTTTGTAACCCACTTTTGTACTTATAGCTTTTTCCGTCAAGTTTTGGGGAGGTCATACTTTTGAAAAAAAGAATTTTGATAGTGATTTTTAAAAGTATGTGCGATTAAAAAGTAGAGATAAATTTTAGATTTACGTGCATGATATTTTATTATGTGAATGTGTGGTTGAAAATGATCATATAAAAAAAAAGAATTTGAAAAGTATGTTATTCAAACAAGGGCTTAATTTGGTTCGTCTTAAAAATTGGATTATATGGGCATGTG
>CAIGRT010070915.1:13384-35463 GCA_903798405.1 Fraxinus platypoda | reverse complement strand
TTGATATAAATCATCATCAAGGATGGGAGCACTAATTAATGGAAGGTTGAAGATTCTTTTGACTGAAAAAATGTTAAGGAAATAATTGCTGCAATGAGCAAAGATTGAGGAGTTTAACTGCAATTAAAATGTGGTGTGCCAAATAAAAATTGTGGTGACAATATAACCATCCTATAAAATATTATATTGCTCTAACAATTAAAAAAAAAAAACAAGAATCCAAACTTAATAAATAAATAAAATGCAAAAATACTACTCATTCAATATTCAAACTCTTAAAAAATAATGAATAAAGTCTTGTAATCTTCGATTCTCGCATAAGCTTTAAGTAGCATTCCTATAAAATAATATAAATGTTTAGGGAAAAAGATTATAATAGAGTGATAAAGATCTTTACACATTGAATACATTATACATCTACATGAAAGAATCATAAATGCATGAATCACTTTGATTAACCTTCATTTGATTTCTTTGATTTGAAACCTCTACATAAAATTGATTAAATTAACAATAAATTAAATAAAACACATATGTAACATAATTCACGGCATAACTATAATTATATTACCTTTATCTAATTTTTTATATTCCTGCACAACTTCCATATAAAATCTCTCCATGCTTGAAAACTCTTAAGCCAATTTAGGGTGCAAAACCTCCACCATCGTAGGGGTTAAAAGAACTATGAAATGGATCGAGAATTCTTCCTGCAGTATTGAAAGCACTTTCTGAAGCCACCATAGGCACTTGAATCGCCATAACGTCGCTTGCAAGTTTGGACAAAGTACTGTATTTATTTCCATTAACTTGCCACCAATTAAGAACATCAAAACCACTATCCTCTATATCTTCACAAGCGTCTAGCTAGTATCCATCAACATCATTTTTTTGTTCAACCAAATCTTTTGCTGCCTTAGTTCTATTAAACCTAGAAACACGAGTAAGAGACACAATTGAAGTAGGACTTTCTTTTGTGGAAGAAACCTCACTTGAAGAATTCACATAACTAGATACTTGATTACTTTTAGAACTTGCTTCACATCTCACATACCGATTGTAAATAGACATCATATTGTCTTTCAAAATATTTATCATATTACAAGCAACTTCCTTATACTCATAAATATCACCAAAAACAAAAATACAGCATACTCCAATTTGCATATTGGGTCAAGTACAGTAGCAATCAACAACATCCGATTAACATTTTCCTTTTTTTCCCCAATATGTGTCAATTTTTTTTTTATGTTAATTGCCATATCAATCAAAAGATATTCACCACTTTTTTAATCCACTCTTTCAATTCGGTTACAAGTGAACGTACAATTATACATTAGAACATGCAATGAAGTAGTAAACTTCAAAGTCACTTAATAAGCCTTTAAGGAACTTGAAGTATTTTCACAATTCTAGGAGGTCTCCTTCTTCTACCTCTATCATACTCTTGAAAATAATTGAAATATTGTACATCATCCTCCTCTAACCTTTCAAAAGATTTTTTGAATTTTAAATCAGCTTCCAACATCAAATATGTGGGATTTCACCTAGTTGGTATATCCAAAATCACAAGTGATTTACGATAAAAAAATTTCTTGACTCGTACACTCAAAACTTTTGTTCTCTATCAGGAGAAGATTTAACATATTTTACTGCATTGCAAATACTAACAATTGATGCATGTGCTTCCTTTAATCCCTCACATACAATCATATTAACAATATGTGAAAACACCTCATGTGCAAATATTTTCCATCCAAAACAACCCATCACTACTCCTACCAAATAATCTTCCTCTTAAGATAAGAAATAGCCATTTTCATTTCCAGTTGCATTTGTCAACCGTGATTGTAAACACTTTCTCAATACCCCATAAGCGCAAACAAGTCTCATTGAGCTTAATGGGTTTCACCTTTATGATTAGTAATCACACAAAAATTCAAAATCCTTTTATGAAGCTTCCAATCAAAATCAACAATGTCTATTGTGAGAGACATATAGTCAACATTTTAAATGGAGCTGCAAGTATCAGTAGTAAGAGAAACTCTTTGACTTCGGAGGATATTTCTCAATTGCAATTTTTGATCCAAATACAATTGAATTTATCTCTAACAACAGTCCTATGTGAAGAAGGATCAAAATTCAGACATGCTACACGACAAAATTGTCTAACCTCTTACCTTTGACAAATCTAAAAGGTAATTCATCAATTATTATTATCTTAGCACATGGAAGTCTACATTTTTCTTTATTAAATCCAATAACTATAAGATTGTTCGCACCACCCTGAGTTGGACTTTTTTGCCTTTTGTCTTCTATACTTCCCGGATATCTTACCAGATGATTCCTTAAGGTATTTGTCCCACAACCGTAATCCTTTCCAAAATAGTTGTTTCTACCTTTTCCTCTTTCCTTGTGGAAAATAAGCTTGTTGCATATTCTAGTCTCTCTTTTCACTGTAGAAAGTCTCGGTATCAACTTAAACGAATCTGTTCTTGAAGGTGCTTGATTCTTTAAGTATAAAAACTCTTTTACGCCTCTCTGCACAACAAAGAAATAGAGTTCATTCAAATTTGCAACCTCTCTAAACAGTGGCAGTTAAATATTACAAAAGACAAATGTAACTTGATTATTAGTTTAGTAGATAATGTAGTCAAAGTATTTAAATTGAAATGAAACTTGAGTGACTAAATTCAAATTTCTAAAATCAAAGTGAAACAAAACTTTCTAGTTGGGTGCTAACACTATTTTTAACTCTTTTCAATTGGAATGTACACGAAACAAAACAGTGTTACAATTTCATCAACTAAGGTGATCAAAAGAATTGATCATCCCAAGTCTCTGTTTTCAAAGTTTGAAATGCATCACAAACTCAATTCAATAAATTTCTGAATGGATGAAAAATATATTCACATATTCAAATGAAGAATAAAAAGAAAAAATAACTTAAAATCATATAAAAAAATTGATTGAGATCATTATTAAAAAGACCCGAAAAACACAAAAATAATTATTTTTCATTGTACAAAAAAAAAAAAGAAAAGAAAATGAAGTCATTGGAAACTAATTTTTGTTCCCATACACGTCGAAATCTGCCCTGTAGAACTCAACAATAAGACCCTTTTCTAGAAAAGAATGTACAGTGAGGAACTTCGGTATTAAAACTTCCATGGCAGAACTACACCTCCTTCTCATGCTTATCAACATTGTCAAAAAGACCTAGAAAAATCCCAATAGGACACTTAAAATTGGTAAGAACTGTAAACTACTCTGATCCACAAAATGAGAAGATTGCCCAAACTTCCACAAAAAAGAGCTTATCATCCAATGCAAAATCCACTACCACACACAACACCTCCCAAGCCCCAAAAACCTGTTTATTCTAGTGAGTATTGATTTTCTAAAACCAAAAAAATAAATAAAAAGGATTTGATTTAAAACCCTCCCACGAAGGCAATAAGTCATAAACACACACATATATAAACAAATATAGACGTAAATAATCACTAGCAGGCGATCCATATATCTCGTAGAAAATAAAAAAGATAACAAAAAACTCACAAGAAACATTTATAATGCTAAAAGATGGAAACTTCAAATTCAATAAACAATAATTTCAGAACAAAGTTTGAGAAACCTAGAAAACAAATAAAACAGATATAACTTATCAAGAAACAGAAAACATATCTCAATGGAAGATCAAAAGAACATTTGGAGTCAAGCCCATGAATACATTACACATATACAAACTTAACAAGAGCTTACTTGAATTCAGAAATCTGATCATCAATCAGCTAGTCCGCCTTCAGGAAGATCCTAGTAACCGTCCTCCTCTTCCTTCTTGTTCTTGGGCATCTCTCATCTATCTTGAGTGAAGTTTCTTGATTTAGGAAGAATCGCCAGAGAGGAGACCAAAGGAGATAAGGGAGGCTAGGTTTTGAAGTGGACAGAATTAGGGTTCCACCTTTTGATAACGGGTTGGGTCATTTTGGAAAGGTTTGAACCATAAATCGACCCGACCCACCATAACCACAATTTTAAATTATAGCTAAACAGACCCAGCTCAGTTTTAGGTCAAAACCAACCAGACCCGAATTTGGTCGGTTCGATTCAGATCAACGATTTACGATTTATGGGTCCAATCCTAGTTGTTAGTAAAAAAGGTATTGAAGTAGATGAAGAGAAGTCAAAAGCTATCAAGGAGTGGTCAACACCTAAAAGCATCGCTGAGGTAAGAAGCTTTAATGGTTTAGCTAGTTTTTATAGGCATTTCGTTAAATATTTTAGCACACTTGAACTGAAATTGTGAAAAAAAAAAAGAATTGATTTTCGTTGGGGCATTGAACAAGAACATGCATTTAATGTTATTAAGGATAGGTTACGTTTTGCACCTATTTTAGCACTGCCTAACTTTAACAAAACTTTTTAAATTGAATATGATGCCTCAAAAATAGGAATTCGAGCTATTTTGTTGTAGGATAGGTACCCTACAGAATTTTCAGTGAGAAGCTAAGCGAAGAGCTTTGAATTACCCCATATATGAGAAAGAGTTTTATACTCTTATTCGAGTTTCGAAAGCATGGCAACACTATCTATGGAAAAAAGAGTTTGTAATTGATACCACACCGATCATAAACTCACTAAAACATCTCAAGGGCTAAGGTAAGTTGAAGAAGAGGCATGCGAGATGGATGGAGTATATAGAGATTAAACAAGGTAAGGAAAACATATTTGCTAATGCATTATCCAGAAGGTATGTACTTCTTACTCCTTAAATACCAAAATGCTTGGGTTTTAATTTATTAAAGATACGAATACCAATGATGCACATTTTTCTGACGTATATATGTCATGTGATATGGCTTCCATTGACAAATTTTACAAGCATGATGGGTATTTGTTTAAGGAAAATAAATTATGTATGCCTAATTGTAAAAAGGCCAAATCTAAGGAACCACAAGGGTTGTATACGTTTACCCGTTCCTACTGAGCCATGGGTTGATGTGCCTATGAATTTTGTACTGGGGCTGCCTAGGTAAGGGATAGAGATTCCATATTCGTGTGGATATGTTTAGTAAAATGAAACATTTCAATCTACCATAAAACGGATGATGTCACGAACATAGCCGATTTCATGGTATGCATAGTATTGAGTTTGATAGGGATGTAAAGTTAGCTACTTTTAGAAAGGGTTGAATGGTACAAAGATTGGAAATCTTTGATAAGTTCAGATTAATTCAATTAAGAACAAGATATGAAAGCGAAATCTCACTTTATATTAATCTCTCAAATAATGTCTTCTTTTCTACAGTGAATAAAGCCATATAGGCAATAGCAAGGAAACCCTAAATAACTCATAAAACATCAAAAAATTCTCAAACAAATAGAGTTTTAAACGAAAAAGGAAAAATTAAACCGCCTTCATATTTTTGAACTTTGTGCCGTACCATGTGCTCTCTCTCGCACACGCCGTTCAATTTATTTGGCTACGGGTTAAAATTTTGACTCTGTGCGGGCGACCTATTTTGCTTGTGCGCGCGCCACTTTCTGGCTACACTCCAAGCTCCACTTCTTCTACTTTAGCTTGAATTAAGTGCACTAAGGTTGGTTCTTCTCTTTCATGCTCATCTTGAAACCTTATGTATTGGTTGTTTGGACAAGTCCTTGAATGAGTTGTTCCTCTTTGCTCTTGATCTTGTCATTGATCCATCTTCAACATGCAATGGATCCTTGCTAAATTGCCTTCCGTGATTTTCATCATTCACTTCCTCTTCAAAGGGATTCGACCTCGAATCTTCACCTGTATCAAGAGAGAAAGATCACCAACATTGAGAGTAGCAGACACATTATACTCACCTAGAAGATCCAATTTGTGTGCATTGTCATTAATCTTTTCAAGGACTTGGAATGGTCAATCTCCTCTAGAATGCAATTTAGAGCTTTGAGTTGGAAAACATTCTTTTCACATGTGCACCCAAATCCAATCACTTGGTTCAAATGTTACGCGCCTCATTCTTTTATTAGCTTGAGATGCATAATGCCCATTCCTCTTCTCAATTTGAAGTCGAAACTTCTCATGGATTGACCTTACCAATTCAGTCTTGTTCTTTCCATCTAAACTACCTTTCATCAGCGGGTAAGGAATTAAATCCAATGGAATTAGTAGATTAAAACCATACTCAATTTCAAAAGGATTCATGTAGTAGAATTCATGGCCCTATTTTATGCAAATTCTATAAATGGTAAACATTTCTCTCAACTTTTTAAGTTCTTATTGATTATATTGTGCAAAGGTTGAGTTAATGTTTCATTAACTACCTCGATTTGTCCATCTGCTTGTGGGTGACAAATAGTAGAAAACAACATTTTGATTCTTAACTTACCCCAAAATTTTTCCAAAAGTAGCTAAAGAACTTAATATTCCTATCAGATACAATACTCCTAAGTATACCATCAAAATAAATTATTACAAATTTTCCGATGAATGTACACAAAACATGGTTCATTAATCTCACGAAAGTACTAGGTGCATTTGTGAGTCCAAATGGTATAACTAACAACACATATCCATATTTACTCTTAAAAGCAGTTTTTCACTCATCTCCTTTCATTCTAATTTGGTATATCCACTTTTAACATCTATTACTAAAAATATAAGATGCATGTAATTCATCTAGCATATCATCCACCTTAGGTACGAAATGACGATACTATACTGTTATGTTATTGACTACCCTGCAATCAATGTACATTCTTCACGTTGAGTCCTTTTTAGGCATAAGTAGCAATGTCACTTCACATGGACTCATACTCTCCCTTACCCTTTGCTAATCAATTCCTCCACTTGCCTTTGAAGCTCATTTGTCTTTTCCGGATTACTTCTATTGGCTAGCCAATTTGGAATAACAGTTCCATGTATAAAATCAGTTTGACGTTAAATGCCTCGAATGGATGGTAACCTACTATGCATGTCGTCAGTGAATAAGTCTTTAAATTTCTTCAATAAAGAAGCTAAACTAGGGAGGGGTTGGCTAGTTTGCTTGAGTAATAGGAATGATTACTTGTAAACTAGCAAAATCAAAGGCTGATTTTCCGAAAGCTCTTTTAATTTCACTTTCTTTTGCAAAAAAGCTCACTTTTGACCTTTTCTTTTCTCTCTGCAGACTCACTTTCTTTTCTCTCTTATGGTTCTGCTATTTTTTCATTATTTTTAGCCACCTCTCTATTTTCTCACTTACTCTCTCTTTTTCTTTAAGTTTAAGTTTCACTTTCATTTTCCCTCTCTTTTCTTTTTCATCTCTTCCTCACCTGCAAGTGTTAATGGAACAAGAGTAACTGGTTTTCATCTTTGAAAAAGTTGTACCTATTTTTAAACCATCATGTATTACCTTCCTATCATAAACCATGATCTTCCCAACAAGATATGCCTAGAATGCATACGAATCACACCACAACACATCACTATACTTCCCAATAGTAAAACTCACCAAGACTTGCTTGTTAACCTTGACCTCCCCACATTCATTTAACCACTACAACTTATAGGGTCTAGGATGTTTTAACATAGACAAGCCTAACTTCTTAACAAGGGTGGTTCTAGCTACAATGGTACAACTCCCCCATCTATAATCATACTACATACCTTTTTGTTAACATAGCATCTAATATGAAATATGTTTTTTCTTTGCTGCTCTACATCATCAACCTTAATTTGTGTACTAAGAGCGCACCTCGCAGCAAGTGCTTCACCTTCTACTGGGTATTTTACTCCATTACCATCACTAGCATCCTCCAACTTGGGCATATCATCACTATCACTCTCTGACACCAATTTCCCATTGTCACGTAAGATCATTGCCCTTTTGTTTGGGCATTGAGAAGCAACGTTCCTCGAACCCAAGCATTTAAAACACTTGATATCCTTATTCTAGAAGGCTAGAAATCTGACTTGAGTTTATTTTTGCTAGCTACTTTGATATGAACCCACGTAGTAATAGTAGTTCCGAAACCCACAAAAGATTGAATCACAACCCAAGAAAGCTAAAATCCCGGTTTGAAACTCGACTCAATAATTATTGAATCAAGGAACCAATGTTATGGAAGAACTTGACCCCTTAATTTCAAAAACTTTGAACCTTGCTATGAATTTGTTGAATGTCACAAAGATGAAATCTTTGATAAGTTTGAAATTAAGTTCAATGAAGAACAAGAAGAAAGCAAATCTCTCTTTATTAAGTCTCTCAATAATGTGTTTTTTTACAATGAAAAGAATGAATACTATTTATAGGGAACACATAAAAACCTAATTAAAAGGGAATTATATCAAAAGGGTATCAAAAAGATACCATAACAAGAGTTCTACCAAAAATAGACTTTCAAGAAAAATCTGAAAAAACGTGTTCCGAAAATGAACTATGCGTTTGCATAGTTATAACTCTCGCAACAGCATAGAACAACCAAAATTCCAGTTCTTTGTTTCGGGAATAGTATATGCTATAGCATCCCGTTCTATATTATGCGACAACATAGTTATCCAATAGGTCTTCGTTTTCATTTGCTTGAATCAAGCTCAACAATTGGGGTTTCTCTTCCATGCCTTTTAGTTCTATGCAATTCCAACACAAAGTCCAAAGATACATCAACCCAAGGCTCACTAAGAACAGGTAAATGTGTATACAAACCTTGTAGTAAAATCTTAGACTTAGCCATTCTACATTCAATGTGTCTACTACAAATGCGATTAAGGTCTTCTTAATGCCAAAATGTCCCATTAAACCCCCACTATATGCTTCACATACTAACAATTCACGCATAGAACAATTAAACACATAACCTATTTTTCTTAAACAAATATCATGCTTATAAAATTTATCAATTGCACCTTTATCAAATGATATATGTTAGAAAAATCCGGATCATTAACATACACATCCTTAACATATTCAACTGCATCCCACATGTTTATGCCTTCATGCCCAACATGAAACTTGGTGTTTGGTTGTTAACTTCAAACTCTTGGCCACCGTAGCTTGAACAAGTAAATGCATGGCTTCAATGATCATATTTGCTCGTGATCTCGTCATTGGTTCCTTTTTAAGTTGAGATAGATCTTTTATGTTTGTTGCCCTCCATGGATCCTATCATTCCCTCCCTCTTCGAAAAGATTCGTTCTCGAATCTAGACATGCATTAAAGAGAGAATGATCAATAATATTGAAAGTTTACATACATTGTACTCACCTAGAAAATCCATCTTGTAGGTATTATCATTAATCGTTTCGATCGCTTGAAATGGTCCATCGGACTAGGTTGTAATTTAGACCTCATTTGAAAACGTACCTTCCTCAAGTGCACCCAAACCCAACCACCAGATTCAAAAGTAATAAGCCTCTTTCTTTGATCAGCTTGAGATGCATTTTGTTCAATCTTCCTTCTATCTAAGCCATCTCTTTCAACAAATAAAGGAATTAAATCCAATAAAGTTAGTGGATTAAGACCATACACAATGTCAAAATGAGTAGTAGAAATTAAGTGTTTGGTCCCAAACTTAGTCCATAAATTCAACTCAAAATAGTTAAGGAACTCAAGATTGACAAAGTATTTTCACGCTTTAAGACATTCACAACACATTTCAAATGCATATCATATCCATCTAGACTCTTGTAATATACTAGAATATCACCAAGATATGTGATGATGATACGTTACCGTTAGTGAACTATGAGTTTACCCCCATGTTTCTTTGCTCTTCAAACTTCCCAATTGATTTTGAAACTCCTTTGTTTCCTCAAGGAACAAGTAATCAACTTCTTGCACCAAAGAAATATCAAAACTAGGATGGCGCTGGTTATTCTTCTCAATTTGTCGTTTAATGTCATGAATGGGTGGTGACCCAATGGGAACAAACTCTTCGAACCCCTGCAATAAAGAAAGGGAGATGCTACATGTACACCTTATGGTGTACATAACCATGTACACCCCCCTCACATGGAGGGGGGCCCACTAATATTTTATTATGTGTGGGCCCCCTCCATGTGAGGGAGGTGTAGATGGTTATGTACACCATTGTGTACAAGTAGCTTTATTCTTTGAAAAATTGCTCTATTTGAATTTAGGCTGCGTTTGATAGACAACGTTTTCCATGAAAATGAAAAATATTTTTCATTTTCCAACTTTTGTAGTGTTTGATTGGCGAAATTTTCCCGGGAAAATATTTTCCAATGAATAAAGCTACGTGTACATAATGTTTTACACAATGCTTTACACCTCCCTCACATGGAGGGGGGCCCACACATAATAAAATAATCGTGGGCCCCCCTCCATGTGAGGGGGTGTAAATGATTATGTACACCATTGTGTACAAGTAGCTTTATTCATAAAGAAATAGTCAAATTAGAGAGGGGTTTGTTAGTTCTCTCGAAAGTCCTATCAATTTCACTATCTTTTTTATAGAAGCTCACTTTTGACTTTTTTTTCTCTCTGAAGACACTCTTTTGAGAGTTAAATCATATTGTGAAATTTGAAACTTTCCATCAAATCTTCAAACTCACTATGCTTCGTAACAAGTGTTTCATCTACCAACGGGTACTCTACTCCATCAAAGTCTCTAGGATTTCTTCTAGGCCCCCTTTCATGCCTATCTTATCTATTTCTCATCCTATCAACTTCAATTACCGACATTTGGTCAATTTCAGCACTAGGATAATGCCTATTTTGCCTCTTAACATCAGGAACTCCCTTTGTAAGTTTCCAATTACTGTATCCCGCCTATCCAATCTATCCTTAAATTCCCCACACATCACATTCATCCTCTCAAAATTTTGTTGCATTGCCATGAAGAATTGATTATTCCCCTCCTTAGATGTAGATATTTTCTTTTTTGACATCCTATGAACTAGAATATTTTCCTCAAGTGTTTACACTCTTGTATAACTCAATTTTGCATTTTCCCTTTAATAATCTCATCATTTTGCCTTTTTCCTCTCAATGCTTTCTTTCAAATTCTCTAAGGAACGAATTGATCTCGATCAAAATTTTCCACCCTTGTGAGGTTCAAACCCACAAGTACAAGGAATTTAAGATGGATAATGACTCGAGGAAAGGACTCAAGAAAGGAAGGAAGGAATGGAAGAATCAATGAAAACACAACCAAGAATTTCAATAAAATATTTTTTGAATTCGATACTCGCCTTTTTCGCAACAATATTGACTCCAAAGGATAGTTTGGAGGTGGAACTGAATTCTTGAATGAATTTGTGTTTCAGGAAATTTCAAGAAAGTGGTTCTTGAAATAGAATAGGACACTCTTTTTTTTTTTGTGCAATTTTTGGATTTTTTTTACACTAAGGGCATGTTTGGACAGGACTAAAATCTGATTTTAATCTAAGTCATAAGCAATATTAACCACATCTTTCATGGGTCCCACATCTTTTCAACCACACATTTCAAAAACTTCTATCACAATCCACTAAAAATCTAATTTTAATCCCCACCAAACACCCTCTAAATGTCCAAAAATTCTACCAAAAGGCCAAAAAAAATCGAAAAAGAATTGATTTGGGCACTAATCTAATGCAAAAATGCTTCTTGAATTGGTGTTATTATTGAATTGAAAGACTCAAAAGATGAAGAAATCTAAGAACACTAAAAAGCACGACAGAGAACGACAAAGAAGGTGAAGACTCAATGAAAAAGATGAAAAAAATGCGGATAGATAAAAATATAACCTTGATTTTAGAGCCAAAACTGTGATACCACCAACTGATGTGAACCCACGTAGCAATAATAGTTCCAAAACCCATAAAAGATTGATTCACAACCCAAGAAAGTTAAAATTCCGATTTTAAGTTTGACCCAATAATTTATTGAATCAAGGAACCAAAGTTATAGAAGACCTTGATCCCTTAATTACAAAAAAAAACTATAACTTTGCTATGAAATTGTCGAACACGTCAAAGATGAAATCCTTAATAAGTTCGAAATTGAGTTCAACGAAAAACAAGAAGAAAGCAACCTTCCTTTGATTTAATCCCTCAATAATAATGTTGTTTTTACAATGAAAATAATGAATCTTATTTATAGAGAACCCATAAAAATCTAATTAACATTGAATTATATCAAAAAGATACCATAACAAGAATTCTACCAAAAACATGTTCCGAAAATGAACTATGCGTTTGCATAGTTATAACAGCATAGAACAACTGAAATTCCACTTCTTTGTTTTAGGAATAGTACAAGCGACAACATCCCCTTTTGTACTACATTACAGCATAGTTATCCGACTGGCTTCCAATTTTGTTTTCTTGAATCTAATGCATTCAACTTGTTTTTGCCTTCATGCCGAATATGAAACTTGGTGTTTGGCTTGTTAACTTCAAAATCTTGGACTCCGTACCTTGAACAAGTAAATAAATGGCTTTAATGATCCAATTTGCTAGCGATCTTGTCATTGGTTCCTCTTCAAGTTTTGTCATATGTAGAATAATTCAAACCTGCCCCGCTTAGCTTTTCATTGAAATAAGTTATTGGTCTCTTATCCTGCATCAAAACAACTCTAAAACAGGCCAAAACACAACCTATCTGTAATAGTATTAAATGCATGTTCTTATTCAATGCCCAATGAAATCTTACACTCTTTTTCACAATCCCAGTGAATGGTGTGGCAAGTGTGCTAAAATCTTTAACAAAATACCTATAAAAGCTAGCTAAACCATGAAATCTTTTACCTCAGTTGTGCTTTAATGTGTTTATGGAAAGGATTTTTTTCTCATACACTTCAATACCTTTTGTACTAACAACGTAACCAAGAAAAACAACCTTTCCATACAAAATGTGTACTTCATAAAGCTTTTACCTCAATTGTGCTTTTACTAAATGTATACTTCAAAATCTTTAATCTTCGGACTTGAAATGGTTGAAATTTGGGGTCAAATCTTCTTTTTCTTTTTACTGTGGTCTTTAAGACATTTCGTACAAGAATCTTTGTTCTGAAAAGTTGTCTCCTCCATTATTTCTAATTGATTGAGACTCCTTTCATCTTTTTCTTATCTTTTAGAAGATATCGAATCCTGGTAAAGAAATGCCATGCCGAGATTTTATGCCATGTCTTCATTTAACGGTGTATAATTTTCATCAGAACTATCATTAGATTTTGATGTCTTCTTACCCTTCTCCTTTGAGCTGGAAGAGACAATTTTCATTGATTTGGCATCAGCTTCGGTAAGGATTTCAGTCATAGCTATAAGGATTTTTTTATTTAACTCTTTTGAGGAGAGAGTGGGATGTTCTTTGATTAAAACAATTTTAATTGCGGCAAGTTGGTCTTCAACAAAATTTGGGGTCCTTCAACAAAGTTGGTCTTCAACAAAATTTTCTCTCTTCAAAAACAAGATTCTTTTGGGGTCCTTCATGAAAGTTATCCAAATAACACAAGATTCTTTAATCTTTTCGATAATATCATTTGGTTGAATATTATGCCACCATCTAAAATGGTGAGAATTGCAAAGTGCTGGAGATCCGCTTCCTTCAACATGGACTTGAAAGGCCCAAGTCCAAGTCCAAATCCGTGGAATACCAAATTCTGCATAGAAATATAACAAAGCTACTTCATTGAAACGAACAATTTATTCTTGGTTTCCAATTTGAAATGTTCAAAAGGTATTAAAATATTTTTAGAAACATTTTCTCAGTTGGTCCATAAATAATGAACCATTCTTTAAACCAACATGAAAATTCATTAACTTCGCTTCTCTAATTTTTTGAAGAACCATGTATGTTTTTTGGCCTTGTTCTGGTAGAGGAAAGCTTTATTCCATGCTTTAACATAATCCCAATAATTATATGGTTGTAAATAAGTGACATTCTCTTGTTCCCATCTTTTGACAGTAACAATTTTGGTCATATGAGGTTTTAAACCCCAATCTTTGATAGACAAAACATTTTGGATAAAGGCTAACTAAACCTTATTTCTCCAGTATATTTATTTTCATCAATACTGGCCACTTCAACTGAACCTGTTTCTGTGAGGATTGCTTCATAAAACTTTCTATCCTTCTGTTCAGACATACAACAATAATCTGGATGACTAAAGTATGAAAGGGCCAGATTAAATGGATCGGTTTTAAACTTGAAATCACCTTCTGAAAGTAGTCTTCTTTCTCATATGTTTTCTCATGAGGAGATTTACCTGAGATCAAGGTATTCTTGTAAATTTGATCATGTTTTGAGGATTAATATTCTTCCTTTAAGGAAGCAAACACAGATAAAATAACTTGTCATCTTGCAAATATTTGTTTTGAAACAACATTTTTTACATCCTTTTGCAAGATTTCCTTATCTGATTTACAAGTAATTCTTAATAGAAACTCTTTATTTGAAAGATCATCTTTAAACTTTGAAATACATTTTATGATAGAAAGTATTTCCTTTTTAATTGTTGAATAGTTTTGTTGCGCAGGATTCCAAAGTCCTTACGTAAACCGTATAAGTTCTTCTTTAGAAGAGTTAGAATTCATTTGTTTAAGGATTTCTCCATATCCAATATCGGAAGCATCTGTTTCAACTATTTTTAAATAGTTTGGATTTAACAAAGCTAAGTGAGGAATTTGCTTTGATTTGAGCCTTATTCTTCTTACTGCTTCATTATGGGTATTATCCCAAGCTTTTGTCTATTTTTTAAGCCTTTCATATAAGGGCTCGCTATCGTAAGCGAGGCTCTTATAAAAGTCTGCAATATAATTTGAGACTCCCAATAAATCATTGTAATTGCTTTTTTTTTTCCCCAATATCTTATCTGGAAATTTAGAAGCAAACTCAATACTTCAATCAATAGCTTTAATTGATCCTTCCTTGATTTCATGACAGAGAAATTTAATTTTTGTTTGGAACAATTTCATTTTTCTTGCTTCGATGACCAACCTTTTCTTCTTAATAGTATCAAAGAAGATGTTAAGATGCGTGAAATGCTGATCAATATTGTTAGAGAAGATCAATATATCATCAATAGAATTGATAAGGAATGTAGAGAATTGAGTAAAAATATCATTCATTATTTTTTGAAAATCATAAGGGGCATTCTTAATCACAATTGGAAAGACATTCCAATCATATTGATCAAAAGAAACAGTAAAAGCCGTTTTATATTTATCATTCTCATCAATTTGAATTTGCCAATGTCCAGATTTTAAATCAAAATTTGAAATTATAAGAGCTTCATTAAGCCTTGATAGTAAATCCTTTTTTTTATTAGGGATTGGATATTACCCATCTCAAACAAGTTTGTAAATTAATGACTATATCTTGGCGCTCCTCTTTCCTTTACTGTTGCATTGTTAACATGAAAAGCTGTGCAACTCCAAGGAGGGCTAGGTCGAATTAATCCTTTATCTAAAAGAGATGTTATCTCCTTTTTACAATATTCTAGCACTTCCTTATTCATTTGGACTGGTCGTGCTTTGGTTGGAATATCCTTTTCATCAAAATCCTTTTCATATGGATTCCACGTGTATTTTCCTTTCCCAAAAAGAGTTAGGAATCTCGCTGCAAACTTCAGAAATGAATTTTTCTTCCAAAAATTTTATTTTATTTAAAACTTGTTTAGCCAGAATTTCTTTTATTTCGGAAATCTTTACTTCGTCTTCAAGAAAATTTATTTGATTCCTTTTTTGCTCCAAAATATTTATCTCTTTAATTACCGGTTTAGTGATAAATCCAAAGAGGATTTTACTACCGTTCAAAGTAGTTGAAATACCTTCTTCATCAATGACAATAGGTTTTATCATGTTTAAGAATGGTGTTCCAAGGATTAAATTGAAAGAGGTTTTTAACCATAATGATCTGTTTTTAAACATAACCCATCGTTACAGACAATAGCATTAGAAAGTCTATATACATTTTCACGCTTGATCCATCAGCTGGTAAGATTTTGATTAGTTTTTTCAAAATACTTTGTAGGAATTATTCCTTCTCTAATACAATTCAAATCTTCTCCTCTATCAACTAGTGCAGAAGATTTGAATGGGAAACAATTATTGTTATTAGGGTGATTTTAGCATACCATCTTTGTATGATAACGCTTTGAATATTTCCGAGAAAGACCTCTTCCTTAGATTCTTTCTCAATAACTTCTTTTTCCTTTGAGACTAACCATAGGATTAAATTCTTTTAAAGTTTCTAATTGATGAATTCTCCAATCAAGGCGTTTAACCTTTTCTTCATCTATTTCTTCCACTTGATTAAGTAAACTATTAATTTCAATTTTGAGATTCTTAATTTCTCTAGTTAAGTCATTTATAGTTTGAGTTTTTCCTTAGGGGCTTCAATCTTATCTAAAAGTTCTTTCATTGTAAACATATAGGTTTACTATGAGATATTGAATTTTGAATTTTCGAAGAAGAATTTTCCTTCCTTTTGATAAATTTCTCAATTACATTTTTCTTGGCATCATCATCAGAAATTTGATTGATAATATCAAGAACAAGATGATCTTCAGATAAAACATTTATCTAAAAATCCATTCATATTCATGATTGCTTGTAATGAAGCATTGTTACATGAGCAACCTTCCTTTTGTTCTTCTTCTGGGGAAGAGGAAAAGTAATCTGAATTATCGGATCCTTCATTATGCCCAAGAAGATCTTGCAAGACAAACTTTATCTTTAAGATCATCATCAATAATTTAATGATTATTGGCTATCTTAATTTTAAGATCATCTTCTAATTGATTTTCTTGAACCTTAGATCTACATTTAGAAGCATAATGTCCAAAGTTTTGGCACTTCCAGCATTTAACTTTTGAAAGATCATTTTTCTTTTGATATTTGTTTTCTTTTCTTTAGGAATTCTCTCCTAGGCTCTCTTTCTCTAAACCTTTCCTTAGAAAGTCTTTCTCCTGTACTCCTTTTATTTTCTAAGTAACCTCTTTCTTGGTTTTTCAATTTTGCATCCAAATTGATCACAAAATTCTCCTATTTCATTACGAGTCATTCTTGTTTCTTAAGTTGTTGCTTGAGGTTCAAATCATTACATATAGCAACTCCTTCAATAGTACTTACAGAGATCAATTCTCCATATGTTATACTATCAAAGTCGATTCTATTTTTTCCTTGTTGAGAAATAATTCTAATCCTCACTCTTTCGGCAAACAACTTAGGAAGTCTTGAAAGAAATCTTTCTTTCCAAAATTACTATAAGCATCATCTCTTTGGTCCAAAGAAATAAATGTATCTTTATACCACCTAAAATGATAAAGATTGTACTTAATGTTCATAAGTTGATCTCTATTGATTTGCTCAAGAGGGGTATATGTTCCAACAAAGTGTTTTGCAATTGTTTGCAAAAGAGTCATAACTCCTGTTTATAACATTCTTTTTAGCATATAAAATCCCAGGTCTCTGCTGATAACATTCTATCCCACTAGCCTTTAAGTTGTTTTGCAAACACTTGAACAAGCAAGATGAGTTGTAACATGGATATTATTATGTCTACGTTTGTCATTATCACTGATAGTATACCCAGTTTGTCCATCCATATTCCATTCATAAATGGTGTTAGGGATATAGGAAAATTAAGCAAATCATCCTCAAGCGTTTTTAATTTCATGTCAACATACTCCATTGAAGGTTGAAAACTAGATTTTTCAACTTTTGAAGAATCCGAGTAGTTTGTTTGAACATTGATACTAAGTTTTTCTCCAGTCTTTTCTAATTTCTTAGCCATAGATTGAAGACATAAATTACTATAATTGTTCTGCTTTATAACAGGGTTAAAGCATGTTTTAGTAACAATAGCATCCTTTCCTGAAAAGGATTTTGAGAAGGTATTAGCTTCGGAAATTTGGTTATTAACTTCATAAACAGTATAGGTAGGAGGGATTTCTTCATTCCCCATGTTCCAGACTTTTCTTTCTTCAGAATTACTTGACTCAATAACTCCTATAGTTGGGGATAGGATCCATAGAGAGGGCAACAAACTTACAAAGATCCGGCTCAACTTGAAGATGAACCAATGAAGGCGAGCAAACAGGGTAGCCATGCATATACATGGTCAAGCTATGAAGGCCAAGAGTTTGAAGTTAACAAGCCAAACACCAAGTTTTATGTTGGGCATGAAGGCGGAAACAAGTTGGATGCATTGGAATCAAGAAAACAAAATTGGAATTTTGGTTGTTCTATGCTGTCGCGGTAGTTATAACTATCCAGATGCATAGTTCATTTTTTTTAGATTTTTCCTAGAAGTCTATTTTTGGTAGAACTCTTGATAACCAACCTTTTGGTATAATTTCGTTTTAATTGGCTTTTTATGGGTTCCCTATAAATTGGATTCATTATTTTCATTGTAAAAGGGAAACACATTATTATTGAGAGATTAAATCAAAGACAGGTTGCTTTCTTCTTATTTTTCGTTGAACTCAATTTCGAACTTAACGAAGGTTTCATCTTTGTGGCATTCAACAATTTCATAGCAAGGTTCATAGTTTTTATAATTAAGCAGTCAAGATCTTCCAAAAGTTTGGTTCTTTGATCCAATAAATTATTGGGTCAAGTTTTCAAACCGGAAATTTGGCTTTCTTGGGTTGTGATTCAATTTTTCGTGGGTTTTGGAGCTGTTATTGCTACGTGGGTTCACATCAATTGGTTTAAATCTCTTTAAACCATTATACAAAGGGAATAACAATTTTATTCTTACTAAATTATTCATAAAATTGTTCTTGAATAAATTTCTTCTGTTCAGAGAAGCGTTCTTTAAAGAACCATCTCCTAAAGTCATTTCTAACTTCTTCAAGATTGATTGTGAATTCTTTACAATCTTCATCTTCATACATAGGACTATGTATAAACAAATCATTAATTTGGAACATATTAACAGATGGTTCCATATCAAAAAAGGTTGGAGACTCATTTCCATTATGCCCTCTGTTTTTAGAGGAATTTCTAATTCCTATTAAATTAGGTGTATCAGCCCTAGTATGTAAAGAAGACATAGAAGTGCTTCATTGAATATACCTAGAAATCAAAGAGGTAGAATGTCTATTCGGAAGAAAGGATTAGATTTTACTTCCTCAAAATGATTATGGGCTTTGCCTGGGTCTGCAAAAGTATTCCAACTTTCCCTTTTGGTGTTTGAGTTATTTATTCAACATCGTGTTTTTCCATTGGTGTCGGTTCTACAGCTCCTTCAATGGTCCATTGTCCCGGGAGGGGAATATCTTTCCAATTAATAAGATGAACCTGAACTACATGAGACTTAGCCAGATTTGTTTCTATTATGGTTGTTAAACCCTTCTTGCCAACTCTTCTAGCATGAGGACTTACAATATTCATAACTTTATAAAATACTCTATAAGTGACAACAACATGTTCACTTAAAGTCTTCATTTTATATCTTTTTGATTCGATATTTAGAGTCAAAACATCTAAAATATTCTTATAAGATAGGGATACTGAAAAATCAGGAAAACATTTAAAATAATTGGTCCATTACATAAACTAGTCTCTATAAGACCTAGTATAGAATTTTTAAATTATAAGTTCCTATATAAGGCAACTGAAAGACATGCATTTAAACCTTCTTTAGTGAGCGGTTTTAATGCTATTTGTACTAAACCAATATGTAAAAATTTAAACTTTTCATTTCTGTTTCATGATTCCTGGATCAATCAATCTTAATACTTCAAATCCTGGTTTAATATGTATAGTTTGCCCAATGATTTTATAACTCGCCGTGATTCTGAGTCAAACATTCCGATATTACAAATCTCTTTATTACTGACATGAGGTAAATGCCACTTTTTAAAATAATCTTCTAACTCTGAAGATTCAACCTCAGATGGGTTCTTTAAGAACGTCTTTGAGCTAGATCCAAACTAGTTCAATCAAGAGCAAAACCTTTCATCTAAATCTTTAAGATACTGTACTTCTACTCAAAGGGATTTTTTCCAAGACCAAACTCAAGTCCTCTAGGAAATCTTCTCCAGGGAAATATACAGTATTATAAAAACTTAATAACTCATACTTCGCTCTGATACCAAAATAGCCCAAGATACCAGATAAATAGCCCCACATACCGAAATGAGCCATAATGCGATGAAAGTCGCCAAATTGAACCAAAACATGCCAAAACATATAAAATACATAAAATGTAACTACACATGCCAAAATGTAACTATTATGAGAAATCTATTGAATCGTGCTTAATGTAACAATTGAATGAATGAGACAAAATGTATAAAAATGCCCCAAAATGTAACAAATGAAACAAATCACTCAAATGTGTACCAAAATGTACCAATGTGAGTAAAATGTATTGAAACAAGCCTTAGTGTAACAAAATGGAAAATTGTACCAAAATGAAAAAAAAATGTACCGAATTGCACAAATGGTATCAAAATGCTACAAAATGTTCCAAAATTCTCGTAACGAACTAGGAGAATTTTGAGTTCAATTTGGATACAAAATTGAAAATCTCAGAAAAAGGTATAAAGACTTAAAAAAATAAAAAGGATATAGGAGAAAATTCCCAAAGAGAAGAAAAGCGTTTAAAAAAAATTAAATGCTGGAAGGGTAAAAAATATGGACACTGTGCTTCTAAATGCAAATCTAAAGTTCAAGAAATTCAATTAGAAGATGATCTTAAAATTAAGATATCTACTATCAAATCAATGAATATTGATTCTGATCTTAGAGATCAAGTTTGTTTAGCTCTTCTTGGGCATAATGAAAGATCCAATAATTCAGATTACTTTTCTTCGTTCTCAGAAGAACAAAAAGAAGGTTGCTCATGTAACAATGCTTTATTAGAAGCAATCACGAATATGAATGGATTTCAGATAAATGTTTTATTTGAAGACCAACAAGTCCTTGATATCATTGATCAGATTTCTGATGATGATACCAAGAAAAGTGTAATTGAAAATTTTATCCAAAAGAAAGAAAATTCTTCTTCAAAAATTCAAAATTTTAGATCTCATAGTAAACCTATCGAAATGTTTACAAATGAGTACATTTTGCACTTTTTTTTTCACACGTGCATTTAATAGTACTTTGAGCACTTTTATATGTTCTATTTTGGTATTTTTGCTAGTTTCAATACAATTCATGCATTTTTACAATAAGGCACGTTTCGATACATTTCAACAAAGTACATTTCAGCACGATATTATTCTAGCATTTCAGTACGTTTGGGTGTGTTTTGTTACATTTCATGCATTTAGCTACACTTGGGAGCGATTTTGTACAATTCATGGATTTAATTACACATTGGATCGTTTGTTACATTTCATGTATATTTCTACATTTTGGAGTTTTTGTATATTGTGCACATTCTATTATGTTTATAAACATTCAGGAATGTTTAATAAATTTTAGTACATTTCGAAAAGTTTTGGTATATTTCACAATTGGTGCATTTTGGAGTTTCACAATATAACTTATACATTTTGGAGTTTCTTATAATTCTCATGCATTTCCCAATAATTTGGTGTGTTACTGTACATTTCATGCACTATAGAAACCTTTCGAGCGTATTGGTACCTTCGCAAATTTTGATGCATGTTGGAGTGTTTTGTTTTATTTTGAGCATTTTGGTGTATTCTGATACATTCCAACAATTCGGACATTATTGAGAAATAAATATAGAAAGTGGAATTATTCACTTTTGTATCTTGTTCTTAATTGAACTACGCACACTTATCAAAGATTTTCAATCTATGTTGCCTTTGAAACCCTTCCCAGCCTTCGTTCTTGGTTCAAAAAATCATTAACCTAGTGCACCATCACAATTTTGTTTTTATTTCTTGCCTTGTGTTGATCTTTCTGTTTAGTTTATGTTAAAAAAAAAAAAAAAGAATATTCAAGAAAAAGGCAAAGAAAGTTTAAGAAAAGCATATTCATTTTCAAGAAATCCTTTCTTGAAATTCTTGTGGTGTTATTTTACAAGAAATATCATCTTCATTGCTAATCGACACATATATCATCCTTGGGAATCGATCTTGTTGTGAAAAGGCGTAAATCAATTTCAAGAAACCTTTTCTTGAAACTCTTGGGGAGGTGTTTTCATTCCTTTTTTTTTTTTTTTTTTTTT
>CAIGRT010070915.1:0-13243 GCA_903798405.1 Fraxinus platypoda | reverse complement strand
TTTTTTTTTTTTTTTAATCTTTCCTTCTTGAGTTGATGAGAATCATGGAAGGCAAGTTAGCAAGGATCCATTGCACGTTGAAGATGACCAATGACCAGATCAAGAGCAAAACGGATCAAGGAGGCTATGCAAGGACTTGTCCAAGCTATGTGGACCAAGAGTTTGAATGCAATAAGCAATATACAAAGTTTCAAGATGGGCATGAAAGAAGAACTAACCGTAGTGCACTTAATTCAAATTAAGTTAGAAGAAGCGAAGTCTGGAGTGTAGCAGGAAAGTGGCGCTCGCATGCAAGCAAAAAAGTCGAGCGCCCACAGAGGCAAAATAGTTGAATAGCGCACACGCGAGAGAGTACACGGTGCCTATATATATGGCTTTATTCATTGTATACAAAAAAAAAAAAAAAAAATAGACTGTATTTGAGAGATTAGTAAAAAGTGAGATTTCGTTTTCATATCCTATTCTTAATTGAACTAATCCAAACTTATCAAAGATTTCCAATTTTTGTGGCATTCATCCTTTTCAGCCTTGGTTCTTGGTTCAAGAAATCATTAGGTCAAGGTTATATAACTCTAATTTTAGATTTCTTGGGGTTCTATCGAATCTTTTATAGTTTCCAGGGCACATCTTACAATGGGGTTCACATCAGTTGGTATCATAGTTTTGGCTCTAAAATCAAGTTTTGTTCTTCATTGAGTTTTCATTATATTCTTTGAGTCAGTCACATCCAAAAATTGCACTAAGAACATTCAAGAATTGTTTAACCAAGTGTACCAACACAATTTTTATTTTTTTTTTTCGGTGTCTTGCCTTGTGTTGATCTTTCCGGTTAGCTCAGGTAAAAGAAAATGGACATTCAAAAAAAAAAAAAAATCAATAAATATTCAAGGAAAAGGGAAAGAAAGTTCAAGAAAAACATTCAAGAAACCCTTTCTTGAAATTCTTGTGGTGTTATTTTTCAAAAAATATCTCTTTATTGCTATTCGACACATATATCATGCTTGAGAGTTGTGAAAAGGCATAAATCAATTCAAGAGGTTACTTTCTTGAAATTCTTGGGGTGTTTTTATTCCTTTTTTTTTTTTTTTAATCTTTCCTTCTTGAGTCCTTTCTCAAGTCTTATTATCCTTCTTATTTCTTTAATCCTTGTAGGTTTGAACCTCACAAAGGCTGAATTCTTGATTGAGTTCAGTTAGTTCCTTAGAGAACTTGACAAAGCTTTCATAGAGAGGGAAAAGGCAAGACTTGGGAGCTTATTATTGGGGAAAAATCCAATATTGAGTGAAACACTTGAGTGAAAACACATGAGGAATATTATTCTAGCTATTAAGATGTTTGAAAAGGAAGAATCTATGCCCCTGTTTGGCCCCCATTTTTTGGGGTTGAAAATTTTTAGAATAGTGATTGATGAGAGAATGTGTGGTTGAAAAGTTTTAGATTTGTGTGTAATATTATTTTATTTGATAAATGTGTGGTTGAAATGAAGAGAGAAAAAATTAATGTAATGGAATTTAATTTAATGGGGCTCAAACGGGGGCTTAATTCAATTATATTTAATAAATATGGGCTAATTGAGTAGATACTAATATTGTTATAAATAGGGGATTANATGTGTGGTTGAAATGAAGAGAGAGAAAAAATTAATGTAATGAAATTTAATTTAATGGGGCTCAAACGGGGGCTATATCTAGGGAGGAGATCCATCAATTCTTCATGTTGAAAGCTATGCAACAACAATTTGAGCGGATTAATGTAGTTTTTGGAGAAATTACGGATAGCATAGACAGGATACGTTTATTGCAAATTTACAAAGGGGGACACCCAGAAGAGTTCCTAGTATTAGGAGGCAAGATAGGCATGATCCTGGGGCTTAACTTGATTATAAGAGTGAAGTAGAGAGAGTGAGAATGAGGATGACCAAATAAAAAAGAATTGATCGAAATTTGGGTAGTATTAAGATGAAAATTCCATCATTCCATGGTAGAAACGATCCTGAAGTATTTTTTTGGAGTGGGAGAAGAAGTGGTGTCGATCTTTGATTCCCATAATTATTCTAAGGAGAAAAAAGTAAAACATCAATTTACTGAATATACAATAATATGGTGGGATCAATTGGCGACAAATTAAAAAGGGAATCACGAGAGACCTATGAGAAGAAGATTTGCACCTAATCATTACTATAGAGACCTTTACAAAAAAAAAAATTACAAAGCCTTAGCCCCTTTTCAAGGAATGTGGAGAATTATCATAAGGAAATTGAGGTAACTATGATTAGGATCGATGTTGAGGAGGATAGGGAGGCCACAATGGCTAATTCTTGACTGGATTAAATAGGGATATACAACCAATGTAGTGGAGTTACAACATTGTGTGGAGTTGGAGGATAGTGGAGTTACAACATTGGCTAGGTTTTTGAATGGTTTGAATACGGAGATGGCCAATGTAGTGGAACAACAACATTATATGTGACGTGATTCCTTTGCATGTTGGGCATATCTTATTGGGTAGGCCATGGCAGTATGATAGAAAAGTAATACATGACGAGTATAAAAATAGGTATAGCTTTGATAGGATCCATAGAGGGCAAGAAACATACAAAGATCCAACTCAACTTGAAGATGAACCAATGAAGAGAACGCGATCAAATAGGATCATTGAAGCCATGCATTTACTTGTTCAAGCTACGAAGGCGAAGAGTTTGAAGATAACAAGCCAAACACCAAGTTTCAACATGAAGGCGGGAACAAGTTGGATGCTTTGGAATCATGAAAACAAAATTGGAAGCCAGTCGGATAACTATGCTTTCCCATAATATAAAAAAGGATGCTATAGTACTATTCCTAAAACAAAGAAGTGGAATTTTGGTTGCTCTATGCTGTTGCGGGAGTTATAACTATGCGGTAGCATAGTTCATTTTCAAAACGCGTTCTTTCAAAAAATTTCTAGAAGTCTATGTTTGGTAGAATTCTTTTTATGGTATCTTTTTGATATTTTTTTTATATAATTTCGTTTTAATTAGGTCTTTATGGGTTCTCTATAAATAGGTTTCATTCTTTTCATTGTAAAAATAACACAGTATTATTGAGAGATTAAATCAAAGCGAGGTTGTTTTATTCTTTTTTTCATTGAACTCAATTTCAAAATTTTCATCTTTGTAGCGTCCAACAAATTCATAGCAAGGTTCGTTAGATTTTGTAATTAAGGGATCAAGTTTGATGAGAACAATGGGACGAAGGCTAGCAAGGATCCGTTGATTGTGGAAGAAGGACCAATGACGAGATCCTGAGCAAAACAAAATCAAGGAAGCCATGGGTCACTTGTTCAAGATACGCGGGCCGTGTCTTCGATTGCAACGAGCAAAACATCAAGCTTCATGTTGGGCATGGAAGATGAACCAAGATTAGTGCACTTAATTCAAGCTAAGTTAGAAGAAGCGAAACCTGGAGTATAGCTAGAAAGCGGCGCGCGAGCGTAGGCACAATAGGTCGCGTGCACACGGGTGCAAAATTTCAATCCATAGCCAAATCAAATAAATGACGCTCATGAGAGAATACAACGCACTTGCAGTACAAAAATCTGAAAGCGGTTTAATTTTTCCTTTTTCGTTTAGAACTCTATTTGTTTGATATTTTACGTTTTAATTAGGGTTTTGAGTTCCTTATATATAGGGCTCATCCTTCTCATTGTAAAACAACACATTATTGAGAGAATTAATAAAGCATGCATTCTACTTATTCTTCATTGAACTTAATTTCGAACTTATCAAGGATTTCATCTTTGTGGAATTCAACAATTTCATAGCAAAGTTCATAATTTTTTGTAATTAAGGGGTTAAGTTCTTCCTTAACTTTGGTTCCTTGATTTAATAAATTATTGGGCCAAGTTTCAAAACGAAATTTTTGCCTTCTTAGGTTGTGATTCAATCTTTTGCGGGTTTTGGAGCTATTATATTGTTACGTGGGTTCACATCAGTTGATATCTGAGCTTTGACTCTAAAATCAAGGTTATAAGATCTTTCTACATTTTCTTTTCATCTTCTTAGTTGAGTTTTCATCTTCTTCATCGCATCTCCATTGTTTTCTTGAGTCTTTTACATCAACACAAATACCAAGAACATTCAAGAATTGTTTTGTGCATTAAATTTAGTGCACCAATACATTTTTGTTTCGATCTTTCTTCCCTTTGTAGATTTTCCTCGTATTTAGTCTAAAAAAACGAAAATAAAAAAAAAAAAAAAATTCAAGCAAAAAAGGAAAAGAAAATTCCAAGCCAAAACGAGGCTTACTTGATTTCGTGAAACACTTTCTTGAAAATTCTTGAAGCACAATTTCTTTCAAGAAATCATTTCCATACCTAAATCATCCTTTAGTATCAATTTTGTTGTCAAAAAAGTATAAATCGATTCAAGAAACACTTTCTCGAAAATTCTTGAAACGTAATTTCTTTCAAGAAATTAATTCAATTCCTAAATCATCCATTGTCAATTTTGTTGTGGAAAAGGTATAAGTTGATTTCAAGAAACACTTTCCTGAAATTCTTGGTTGTGTTTTCGTTCAATTCTTCCATTCATTCCTTTCTTGAGTCCTTTCCTCGAATCAATATGCTTCTTAAATTCCTTGTACTTCGGGTTTGAACCTCACAAGGATGGAAATTTTTGATTGATATTAGTTCCTTAGAGAACTTGAAAGAAAACATTGAAAGGATAAAGGTAGGAGTGGTGAGATAATATATTAGAGGGAAAATCCAATTTTTGAGTGAAACACGAGTGCAGACATGTGAGACATACAAAATTCTAGTTTATAATATGTCTGATAAAGAAGAATCAATATTAAGAGAGGGAGACAATCAAGCCTTCATGATGAGGGCCATACAACAACAATTCGAGCAGATGAATAACGTATTTGGAGAAATTAGAGACATAATGGATCGACAGAATACGGTAATAGCTAGCTTACAAGGGGGGCAACCTAGAGGAGCTCCTAATGTTAGGAGGCAAGGTAATGCGATTCTAGGATTGAATTTGATGATGGGAATGAATTGGATAGTGCTAATGAGGATGATCAAATAACAGAGGTCGAAATGGGTAGGATGAGGAATAGAGGAGTTATGCATGAAAAGGAGCCTAGAGGAGATTCTAGAAACTTTGGTGGAGATCGGGTTGATCGGAATTTGGGTAGCATTAAGATGAAAATTCCTTCATTCAAAGGTAGAAACAATCAGAGGTGTATTTAGAGTGGGAGAAGAAGTTGGATTTGATCTTTGATTTCGATAACTATTTGGAGGAGAAAAAGGTGAAACTAGCTGTGATAGAATTCATGACTATGCAATCATATGGTGGGATCAATTAGCAACAAGTAGGAGGAGGAATCATGAGAGACCGCTTGAAACCTGGTGTGAGTTTAAGGCTATATCGTGAGGATGAAATTTGTGCCTAATTCAAGGAGTGTGGAGGATTACCATAAGGAGATGGAGATAGCTATGATTAGGATGAATGTTGAGGAGGATAGGGAAGCCACAATGGCTAGGTTTTTGAATGGTTTGAATAGGGATTCAGGTTCTTCGATTTCTAATCCCTCTTGGAAACTAAAGTGGGATAGTAATAGAAGTAAAAGGGGCTATTTCAAAGGTTAAGTCCGAACCACCGAGGGGAAAAGAAGAAGTGGCTAGCAAATTAAAACCCAAGGTGGATTCCCAACCTTCTAGGAATAGGGATATCAAGTGATTTAGATGCTTGGGTTTTGAGCACATTACTTCTTAGTGCTCAAACAAAAGGGCAATGATCTTGTGTGATAATGGGGAAGTGGTGAGTGATAGTGATATCTGCTTGAATTGGAGGATGCTAGTTATGGTGATGAGATTAATGAACCATGTTTTGCCTGCATTCATAGGAAAATTCGTATTAGTTATTTTGATGACATTCTAGTGTATAGTAGAACTTAGAAGAGTATATAGAGTATTTGAGGTGTGTACTTGTTGCCTCGAAGCGGGAACAACTTTATGCTAATTTTAAAAAGTGCACTTTTTTTCTTGGTTGTGTTGTTAGTGCAAAGGGTATTGAAGCGATAAGGAGAAAATCAAAGCCATCAAGGAGTGGCCAACACATAAAAGCATAACTGAGGTAAGAAGCTTTCATGGTTTAGCTAGATTTTATAGGCATTTTGTTATAGATTTTAGCACACTTACCACACCACTCACTGAGATTGTGAAAAAGAGTGTAGGATTCCATTGTAACAATGAACAAGAACTTGCATTTAAGTAATTAAGGATATGTTGTGACATTCTGCACCTATTTTAGCACTACCTGACTTTAATAAAACCGCTTAGATTGAATGTGATGCCTATATAGGAATTGGAGCTATTTCAATGCAGGGTAGGAGATCAATAGCTTATTTAAGTGAAAAGTTACAGCTTTGAATTATCCTACATATGACAAAGAGCTTTATGCACTTGTTCGAGTTTTGGAGAGTCATTGAAATCCACTACCTATGGCCTAAAGAGTTTGTAATCCACACCGATCACGAGTCATTGAAACATCTAAAGGGCCAAGGTAAATTAAACAAGAGGCATGCGAGGTGGATGAAGTTTATTGAGACCTTTCCCTATATCATTCTTTATAAACAAGGTAAAGAGAATATAGTGGCTGATGCATTATCAAGGAGGTATGTACTTACTTCTTTAACTGCAAAGATACTTGGATTTAAATATGTTAAGGACGTGTATGCTAATGATCCGGATTTTTCTAACATACATAATACATACATACATACATACATATATATAAGCATGATGGATATTTGTTTAAGGAAAGTAGGTTGTGTTCCAATTTGTTCTAAGCATAAATTTTTAGTACGTGAAGCACATATTGGGGATGTTGCATGAACATTTTTATTGGCCTAAAATGAAAATAGATGTTAATCGCATTTGTAGTAGATGCATTGCATGTATAAAGACTAAGTCTAACATTTTACGACAAGGTTTGTATACACATTTACATGTTTCTACTGAGCTTTGGATTGATGTGTCTATGGACTTTGTGTTGGGATTGCCTAGAACTAAAAGGGGTACAAATTCCATATTTGCGGTGGTAGTGGATAGGTTTAGTGATATGTCACACTTCATTCCTTATCATAAGACGGATGATGCCACGAACATAGCTAACTTATTTTTAGGGAAATATTGCAGCTCTACGGGATACCTAGGAGTATTGTGTGTGTAGAGAAGTTAAATTCGTTACTCATTTTTGGAGGGTTTAGTAGGCGTAAGTTGAGAACTAGAATATTATTTTTTACTACTTGTCACCGACAAACATATGGACAAACTAAGGTAGTTAATAGGACATTAATACAACTTTTGCTCACGATAATCAATAAGAATTTAAAGAGTTGAGAGGATTGCTTGCCACGCATATAATTTGCTTATAATGGAATCATACATTCTACTACTTATACACATTTTGAAATTGTATATGGTTTTAATCCATTAACTCCTTCAGATTTAATTCCTTTACTTGTTGATGAGAGAGGTAGTCTAGATGGGAAGAAGAAGGATGAATTGGTAAGATCAATCCCTGAGAAGGTGAGTTGCCAAATTGAGAAGAAGAATGAGCAATATGCTTCTCAAACTAATAAAGGACGGAAGCGTGTTACATTTGAACCAGGTGATTGGGTTTGGGTGAATATGGGGAAAGAGCGTGTTCAATCCCAAAGGAAGTCAAAATTACAACCGAGAGGAGATGGACCGTTCCAAGTGCTTGAAAAAATCAATGACAATGCCTATAAATTGGATCTTCAACTTGAGTATAACATTTCTGCTACTTTCAATGTTTCTAATCTTTCGCTATTTGATATAGGTGGAGATTCAAGGATGAATCATTTTGAAGAGGGAGAGAATGATGAGAACCATGGGATGAAATTTAGCAAGGATCTGTTGATTGTGGGCAAAAAAAATCAAGGAAGCCATAGGATTACTTGTTCAAGTTACGCGGGCCGTGTCTTCGATTGCGACGTGCAAAACATCAAGTTTCATGTTGGGTGAGAAACCAAGATTAATGCACTTAATTCAAGTTAAGTTAGAAGAAATGGAACCTAGAGTATAGCCGGAAAGCAGCGTCGAGCGCAGGCAAAATAGGTCGCGTGCACACGGGTGCAAAATTTCATCTCGTAGCCAAATCAACTAAACGGTGTGCGAGAGAGAGAATACACAGTGCGCTCATAGTATAAATTCAATTTTCCATTCCTTCTTTTCTTGAGTTTTTCTAGAGTCAAATTGGAATTCTTCAATTTCCTTGTTTGAACTTCACAAGGGGTGAATTTTTGATTGAGATCAAATTAGTTCCTTGAAGCACTTGTAAGAAAGTATTGAGAGGAAAAAGGCTGAGTGGTGAGATTATTATACGAAAAAAGCCAAATTGAGTGATACACGAGTGCAAATACGTGAGGAAAATTTTATTCTAGTTCATAGGATGTCGAAAAAGAAAAAGAAAAGATCTACATCTAGGGAGGAGAATAATCAATTATTCATGGTAATGCAACAAAAATTTGAGAGAATGTATGTTATGTGTGGTGAATTTATTGATAGTATGGCCAGCAGGATACAATGATTGCAAACATACAAAGAGGGCAACCTAGAACAGTTTCTGATGTTAAGAGGTTTATAGGCATTATCCGACTGCTGAAATTGACCAAATGTTGGTAGTTGAAGTTGATCAGATGAGAAATAGAAAAGATAAGTGTGAAAAGGAGCTTAAAGGAAATCCTAGAGATTTTGATGGAGTAGAGTACCCATTGGTAGATGAAGCACTTGTTACGAAGTGTAGTGAGATTGATTATTTGATAGAAAGTATCAAATTTCACAATATGATTAATTCTAAAACAATTAATCATATGGAGAAACAAGAAAGGAAAAAAGTAGCGAGTTAGAGAGAAATAGAGAGATGGCTGAAAATCATGAAAACAAAGAATAGAATCACAAGAGAAAAAAGAAATAGAGAGTGAAAAAGAAAATAGAAAGATGGCTGAAGATAAAAAAAAAAAAAAGGAGTGATGCCATAAGAAAGAAAAAAAAAGTCTTCAGAGAGAGAGAGAGAAAAAAAAAAGTCAAAAGTGAGCTTCCATAAAAAAGGGTGTGAAATTGAGAAGGTTTTTGTGAAAACTAACAAACCTCACCTAATTTGGCTATTTCTTTATTGCTGGGTTTCGAAGACTTGGTTCATGAGGACATGCCTATTGTGTTACCACCCATGCATGGCATTAAACAACAAATTGAGGAGGCTAACCAACCCCACCCTAGTTTGGATATTTCTTTGTTGCGGGACGTTGATTACTTGTTCCCTAAGGAAGCAAAGGAGTTTCGAAATCAATTGGAAAGTTTGAAGAGCAAAGGAAACATGTGGGTAAACATGAGTTCACTAACGATAATGTATCATCATCTCACATCTAGGTTAGATGGTATTCTAGTATATTACAAGAGTAGATGGATATGACATGCATTTGAAATGTGTTGTGGATGTTGTGGGTAAACTTGGTATTCTAATACTTTATTGTATTTAATTTCTTTACATGTTGAAAGTCATAGTTTAGTTGGAAAGAAGAGGATCAAACCATTATGCATCTCAAGCTAATGAAGGAAAGAAGCCGAGGCGTGGACTATTTGATCTAGATTATTAGGTTTGGGTGCACATACGAAAAAAATGGATTCGAACTCAAAGGAGGTCTAAATTACATTCTAGAGGAGGATGGACCATTCCAAGTGATCAAAATGATCAGTGATAATGCCTGCAAGATGGATTTTCGAGGTGAACATCCTATTTAATGTTTTCAATATTATTGATCTTTCTCCCTTTAATGCAGGTCAAGATTCGAGGATGAATCTTCTTGAAGAGAGATGGAATGATAGGATCCATAGAGGGCAACAAACTTATAAAGATCCGGTTCAACTTGAAGAGGAACCAATGAAGAGAGATCGCGAGCAAATAGGATCATTGAAGCCATGCATTTACTTGTTCAAGCTAAGAGGCCAAGAGTTTGAAGTTAACAATCCAAACACTAAGTTTCATGTCGGGCATGAAGGCGGAAACAAGTTCGATGCATTGGAATTAAGAAAACAACATTGGAAGCCATTTGGATAACTATGCTATCACATATTATAAAACAGGATGCTATATATTATGTACTATTCTTGAAACAAAGAAGTGGAATATTTGTTGTTTTATGCTGTCGTTGGAATTATAACTATGCGGTACCATAGTTCATTTTCGGTACACGTTTTTTCAGATTTTTTTTCTAGAAGTATATTTTCGGTAAAACTTTTGTTATGATATCTTTTTTATATAATTCCATTTTAATTAGATTTTTATGGGTTCCCTATAAATATGATTAATTCTTTTCATTGTAAAAATAACACATTATTATTGAGAGATTAAATCAAAGCAATGTTGCTTTCTTCTTGTTCTTCATTGAACTAAATTTCGAACTTATCAAGGATTTCATCTTTGTGGAGTTCAAACAATTCATTTAACAAATTCATAGCAAGGTTCATAGTTTTTGTAATTAAGTGGTCAAGTTCTTCCATAACTTTGTTTCTTTGATTCATTAAATTAATTTTACAGATTAATTCGAGGCATGGCAGTGGTTTTTGACATAGTGGCAAGTGCTCGGCTATTTGAAATGCTCTTTAACTTTCTAATAAAATTTTCAGTTATGTATATCTTTTATGAGCACTTAAATATCTAATTCGTATTGTTTTTATATATAATTCAGAAATGTTGGATTGACTATGCATGAAGTTTAATTATTACTGAATTGAATTTTCAGATTATGTCCTCCTATTTAGAAAGGGTATAACTTGGGCTACGGTGCATGTTTTAGAGTAAAATCAGTGGTTTTTGAAAATTTTACGAGCCTTCTAATACTTATTTTTGGAATTTCTTTAAAATATTACCTAGAGAAAAAGTTATGTCCGTTTTAGTAGATTATGTCGGGTCAGTTTCGAAATTACTGTCCAGTATAGTTGTAAAATATTTTCGTGCTTCAAACATTATCATCGAGACCCCAATTTTTTTTATATGTTGTACGTATATGAATGTTATAGCCTCTATTAAAATTTTATAAATTTTAGTTGACATTTGGCAGGCTAAACATATTTTTCTTTTTGCTGCTGTGTAACCGATATTTGCTGAATTTCCTCTAGATGTTTTTCAAAATCAAATTACACCACATTTGTCTAATTCTATATGGACAAATATCTCCCATTATTTTTTTATATTGCAACCTCCAAAATTTCTTATTTTCAATTTATTTTGGTTAACATTAAAGAGCTCAAACTAAGATTTTTTTAAAAATGCTTCGAGTTCCAAGAATTAGGGGCGTTACACTTCCTAACTTAAACAAAACTTTTGAAATTGAATGTAATACCTTAGGAGACGTTTTGTTGCAGGATAGGCAACCAATAACATTTTTCAATGAGAAGCTAAGCGGGGCAACTTTGAATTATCCCACATGATAAAAAGCTTTACATTGTGTTGTAGTTACCTATGGCCAAAGGAGTTTATAATTCACACTGACCATGAATCATTGAAGCATCTAAAGGGTCAAGGTAAGTTGAACAAGAGGCATGCGAGGTGGATGGAGTATATCAATAGTTTTCCCTACGTCATTGGGTATAAACTAGGTAAGGAGAATATAGTTGCTGATGCATTATCAAGATGGTATATATTTCTTCTTTAAGTGCCAACATGCTTAGGGTTGAGTATATTAAAGATATGTATGCCAATGATGCAGATTTTGCTAAAATATATATGTCATGTGATAAGGCTAACATTGATAAATTTTACATGAATGATGAGTAGTTTAAGGAAAATAAATTATGTGTGCCTAATTGTTCTGTGCGTGAATTGTTGGTGCATGAAGCACATAGTTGGAGATTGATAGGTCATTTCAATGTTAGAAAAACCTTAGAAATGTTGCATGAGTATTTTTATTTGCCTAAAATGAAAAGAGATGCTATCTCATTCGTAGTAGATGGGTTACTTTGTAAGAAGGCCAAATCTAAGATTTTACCACAGGGTTGATGTATCCATGAACTTTTTATATACCATGGGTTGATGTATCCATGAACTTTGTATTGGGGTTGCCCAAGACTAAAAGGGGTAGTGATTTTATATTCGTGGTGGTGGATAGGTTTAGTAAGATCGATCATAAGGTACTAATGTTATTTCAATTGATAATTTAATTTAATTTAACTATCTCTCTCGATATAAGTTCAACCTATTCTAAGGAATACGTTATCATATTCCCAATCCAAATTCATATGTAAAGTAATGCATTCATTTACACGATTATCTAATCCGAATTATTGCACACGATGGACATGTTATTGCTAACATTTTTTGCATGTGTGTTGAAATTGCGAAATTCTAAACCTACTTTGAACCTCTCAGCACCACAACAATTAATTACCTAATTGATGATCAAGCAATTAAATAATTCAATAAAGCATACCAGATCAATGATGGATACAAATTAACTAAACTACAAGGTTTTTGAATTTAAAACAAATAATAATAAGGTTCATCTTCATTCAACACAAAAGAAATCTTCTAAGGATAAAACAACAATAAGAATGGAAAACATCACCTGAAATTTATAAACATAAGAAGGAGATGTGAAATCTATTTCTTGTTCTTGATCTTCAATCCCTAGATTTGATTCTACAAGTTCTTGATTCAATCCACGAGCTAGATTTGTTCTCCTCTCCAACTTATGATGAATTTGTCCCTCATTTCTTGATAAACTTTATGATATAATGTCGTATGAGAGGTGAGAGAAGGAGATCCCATAATGTTTTTCTCACGTTATTTATAGCCATCAAGAAATAGGTCAAGAATGCTCCAAAATTGGTTTTCAAAAAAGTTAGAATCATAAAAGAAAACTGGCATATCTAGCCTGGATTTAATCCATGTGTGTGTGCATGGGTCTTGCGTGCTGTGCTCTCATCTTCATCTCTTAGGTTGGAAATTTTTGGGCGGTGAGTGTGCACACCTAAAATTTTGGTAATTGGCATTTTGGTCCCCAATCTTTCATCCTCAGTTCAATTGAGTCCTTTCTTGGTGAAATTTGAGTCCTTTGGTTAGAGGTGTCAAGACGGACGGGCCGGCCATGACCCATGAAAACCGGCCCGTGAAAACCGGGACCGCGGGCCGACCCGTGACCCGTGCGGGCCGTTCACTGGCCAAGGAGGTGTAACC
>CAIGRT010070913.1:0-17646 GCA_903798405.1 Fraxinus platypoda | reverse complement strand
AAATTTGCATTTTAAAATTCGGGTCGCTACAGATTTCATGAATGTAGTGAAGTGACTTGGTGAAAATAGGATGGCTGAAGTGTATTGCTTGTCTGTAGTTGAGGTTTTTGAGTTGCAATGGGATGGAAATATTTATGTGGTTGATTGTGAGACTGGTGAGGAGTTGTTAAATGTTGAAAAGTTTAGTGTGCATGATGAACCAGTTGGTGAGGAGCAATCTTGCTATGCTATTGTGGTTTATGATGATTTATTAGAAGGTGATGAGCTGTATATAGTTGATGAAGTAGATGACATGGAAGCAGATGAAGTAGCTGATCCTAGTCAAACTGATGTTGGTCAAACAGAGGCAGAGGTTGATTTAACTAAGGCTGAACCGGTGGTTGGTGTGGATTATGACAGTGGTTTTGAAGCAGACTTACCCGAGGTGCAGGCTTATGAAATAGAAGTGTTCTTTGCTGAGTTAGACGTGCAGGCTGGTGAAACTGATGTGATCATCAATGAATGAGAAGTGCATGTTGATGAAACTGATGTGCAGCAAAGTCAACCAGAGGCGGTGAAATTGATGTGATCATCAATAAATCAGAGGTGCATGTTGTTGAAGCTGATGTGCAGCATGGTCAATCAGAGGTACATGCTGGACAAACTGATGTGGAACATGGTGAATCAGATGTGAAGTCTGGAGAAAATAATGTGCAGCAAGGTGAACCATATTTTGAGGTGCATGTTGGTGAATTTGAGGTGCAACATATTGAAGTAGAGCAACCAGAGCAAACTGAACCATATATTGACAGTGAAATAGATCATCATGTTCAGCAACAAGACCATGTATCCGATGTGCAAGTAAATTCTATAGATCATGAGCAAGATGATGAATATGAAGAGGGTTTTTTTTAGGAATTCAATGACTCAGAATATGAGCAGGATGAAAATATACACATGGATGATAATGATGAAAACACGGGGTTTCAGGTTGAGTGAAGGTTTTAATATTGATATAAATAATGGAAGCGGTAAGCAGGAAGGCGAGGTAGTTCCTCGAGAAGAAGTTGGAATAGATTATGACGACTCAGATGAGTTTATGAGCTTATCCAATGACAATGAGAGTCAGGGATCATCTGCCAGAATGATGAATGAGTGCTAGTTTAACCCTGCAACTAATATGGATGATCCAAAGTTCAAGTTAGGTAATGAATTTGTCATACTTACTTAGTTACTTACTTATATTTTAAAATGTAATTGACAACATGGTTTATTCATTTCTTACAGGGATTAAATTTGACAATGTCAAGATTCTAAGGTCTGTAATGGTTCAACACTCAGTTAAAAATTCCAGGCAACTCAGATATGTGAAAAATATGATGACAGAGTTGAGAGATCTGTCAAGATAACTGCCATTGGGTTCTAAATGCATACCAACAACCAGATAAGAGTCTCAGAATTAATACCTTCGGAGACGAGCACACATGTACCTTGGTGTGGCAAAATAAAAAGGTTAATCCAGGTTATCTGGCAAAAAAATACATAAGAAAGTTTAGGTCTAATCCATATGCCAATGAGCAATTTTGTGGAAACTGTGAAAGAAGATTGCATGTATGAGATTTTAAAGTATCAGTTCTACAGGACAAGATCTAAATGCGTACAAGTGGTGCATGGAATTGCAACTGAGTAGTACAAAATTTTATGGGATTATGGAGATGAGTTAAAAAGAACAAATTATGGTAGTACAGTACAGATTGAAGGGTCATGTCCTACTTTTAAGAGATTGTATATATATTTTAGGGGCTTGTAAGGAAGGTTTTAATGCTGGATGTAGGCCAGCAGTTGGGTTGGATGGTTGCTTCATAAAGTCTGCACAAGGTGGACAGTTGCTGGCAGTTGTTGGCATTGATGGTGAGAACTGTATGTTCCCTATAGCATGGGCAGTTGTTGATGCTAAGAAAAAAACAAATTGGTAATGGTTCATACAGTTGTTGGTTGATGACATATGGATGTATAACCCTAGAGCTTGGACATTCATTTCTGATAAACAAAAGTGTTTGGAGGATAGTATAAGTCAATTATGTGAAGGGGCTGAGCATAGGTGTTGTACTGGACATTTATACAACAATTTCACTTTGGTATACAAAGGTCTGACCCTTAAGAGCTTGTTCTGAGCTGCAGCAAGGGCAACAACTGTGCCAAAGTGGAGAAATGCAATGAATTAGTTGAAAGATGTTAATGAAGAAGCTTACAACTGGTTCACTGAAAAATCACATTCCCAGTTGAGCATATCACATTTTGAAGAGCATTTCAAGTGTGATATTCTTTTGAATAACTTGTGCGAGACATTCAATTATTCCATTATTGTTGTTAGAGAGAAGCCCATCATCTCAATGCTGGAGAAAATCAGACATCAACAAATTATAAGAATGAATGTAAAAAGGGAAGCAATACGGAGGTGGGATCATGCATTTGGGCCAAGGTAATGAAAATCATTGAAAAGGCTAAGGGTGAGCCGAGATACTTGAAGGCTGACTATGCAGGTAGTCATAAGTTCGAGATAAGCAGCAGAGATGGATCAGGGTGGAGTACTGATTTGACAAAACATGAATGTGTATGCAGAAAATGGCAACATCTGGAATAACATGTCTCCATGCAATATCAGGCATGCTTTCAAGGGATATAGGCATATATAACTACATTGATCCATGTTATAGCAAAGAAACATACCTCATGTGTTATTTCTCGGTGATCCAACATATGTCAGGACCTGAGCTATGGCCAGAGCTGGGAAAGCACCCTCTGAATGAACTGCAGAAGAAAAAACAGGCAGGCAGGCAGACCCAAAAAAATGAGAAAGAGACCACAGACGGAGCCACCTGCAGGAATTAAGATGGGAAGACTGGCATGAAGATGACATGTAAACAATGTGGGGGATCTAGACATAACAAAAGAAGCTGCAAGGGACCACTGTCTGGTGAAGCTAGTTCACAACAAGAATCACAACCAAGCACGCAACCAGAGTCTCAACAAGTTACACAGTCAAGTGCATCAAAGGGGAAGAAAAGAGCACTATAAAAAATAACTTCAAGGTCATGGATGAAAAAGTCCAAGAATCAAGTATCCAAATCTTCAACATGATGTGTTTTCTCTTTTATAGTTTTGTTGGGAAATGAACATATTTTGTGAATATTATGTTTTTGTAAAGTGAACTATAATTATTTTGCAAATGTTGTATTTGTTGAAATGTGGAATGGAATGAAAACATATGCAGCAACTGTTGTGATTTCATATGTTGTTCTGGACTGTTGAGGTTGAATTCATTGCATTACATTGTGTTTTTATCTGGTTTTCATCGAACATCGGGTCCAAGCAATTAGGTTCTATGTGAAAATATTGGTAATTTTTAAGCAACATCACCAAAGGTTTTGACATTGTCACTGCAACTATAACAAAATATTTGGTACTTTCAATGCAATTATAATGAAGGTTTAGTACCTTTGATGCACTATATACAAAACGTTTGGAGTGTGATCTGAACTTTAATTTCTCATTATACAAAGGGTAGAAATAGAAATGTGAAAGTCAGTACCAACTATAATACAGAAAGTGGCACTTCATTTCAAGGAAAAAGGTACAAACACGACCACATTTTACATCCACATTTCACAACATATAACACAAACCCCAACGCCTAAACATTAAACCTACATTTCTGAAGCTAAAAACACTCATCCCACAAACCCATGCTGCATACCTAAGTACAAACCCATTTTACAAACACTCCACACACAATGATGAGCAGTTAAGTCTTCCACACAGTTGGTCTTGTTGCTTGGGGGGGTGCTAATTTCAGCTTCTATTTCCCCCCCTAGGGCGTAATAGATGTGGAATCAGCTCCCTAGATCTCTCACACATAGAAAGGTCACACCACACAAAAAATGGACATCCACACAAATCTTGGTTTCGAGGACAAGTGAAAAATCTTCTTCCTGAGTTCAAGTTTGTCCATAAGGTCTTCATATGCGCCAGAGAACCTCATCTGCATACATTCATCCCCATCTACGTGATGATTTTTCCTAACTAACTGTGGGAGAGAGAATGATATTAATAGTAATGAAAACGGAGGGAAAATGAACACTGAAGTGCAATAATAGAAAGGGAAAGTGTGTAAAGCCCAAATTGCCCTTGTTTATTTGATGAAAATTATTAAATTTTTTGATTTCTAGGGTCAATTAACAATTTTGGTGGTCAAACAGATGGAAATCGTTAATCTGGACTGAAGCTGCGATTTTTTTAAAGGTTTGATACCGTTGGTGGCACAAATGAAAGTTTGGGTAAAGTCTGCAACTGAATGAAAAGTTTGATACATTGGCTGCAATTTTCCCTTTTTATAATACCCATATACTCCAAAAGGGTGAAAAATATTAAACTAAAATAATTTTAAAAGGGATTACTATAGTCGAGATTCAAACTCAACATTCCCATTTACAGGGATGGTACTCTAACCAACTGAACTACCATGGCATTATGTGAATAAAAGGAAATTACAGTTATATATCCAAATAAATAAACACATTCCAAAAAAAAAAAATTAAAATCGCAAATCCAGCACGAGCAGCCGCCAGAACTCGCCGGGTGCTGGATCCGCTGCTGATGCTACCATAAATATACCATATGTGAAGATTATGATACTATGACTAACCTCAGCTTGTTTCGAGTCTTCGACTTTGCCTTTTTCAATAAGCATGCTTACATCTTTGTTTGTTAATTGGTAGAATATTTACAAAGATAAATTGAGTTTCTAGTAGTACTGTGGAACGACCCTTATCACTAAGTTTCACTTTTCAAAGTTGTTAAAGTGGATGCATTAGTAGTTGAAATTTTGCATTTATTGTGAACAAAGATAAATAGACATCATTATACTAAATGTACACTCCTTCCTTTACATTGATTTTGACGTTGTCTTTGTTTTTGAAAATTGTGGAAGAAAAAACTATTTTTGTATTTAAATTATCCGATAGTGTTTTGTTACGTAGCACAATGTGAAAAACAAAAATGTAAAGAGATGATGTACATGATTAAATAGACATATAAACAAATTTAAAAATGGTTAAAATTTGTGAAGAAGTCGAAAAATCACGCCACATGAAATATTTAAACTTTTTTATTTACTTATAATTTACCTTTTTTTAAAATTTTGAGTCTTGAGAAAAATGTTATAATTACTGATTTCCCAATTTTCATTGTCACTTTCACTACTAATAAACCAGCAGCAACTACTATATACTTACTTTAAATAAATAAATCAGCAATGGATTACACAAATGTTTCCAAAACATTAATCCTAATAACGTTAATCTGAAAACCTCTTTCGATAGAACACTTGTCAAGTTTTTCCTTTTTGCTATGTTTAATGACAAAGAGCCCCTTTTTTTTAGCTCCGCTTGCAATATCCTGCCTTTCACCTGAAGAATCATTGATGAATTGCTGACAAATGCATACAATCTACAATACTGATAGTCGGCAATCAGGTTCTGAAACAGCATATTTTTTCATGCTTCGTCTCCACTACTCTCAATGACAACAAGACCTTTTTTGGTTTTAGACTTCTTAGCGGCTCTGCCTGCAGAATCTTTCCCATCGTCTGAAAAATCATCATCCATTTGGTGCGTCGATTCATAGTTGTCAATTGCATCAAGAATTTTCTTCCCATATTTATCTGCCTTCAACTTTCCAATAATCTTCTCCAACTGCAAGTAAAAGAAAGAGTACCTTTTTAGGAACATCGGTTATGTGAGCAACTTGCCCCTATGGGGATGTGTGCTTCTTAGTGAATTGCCAGCAACATCATCAAGAAGATATCCAAAACTATTAGCATGTCTGGTAAGTTGGACTGATTTCTTGATTTGTGCATGACATCCTTGGGCAGGGGCCATGTAATCTTTTCTGTATCCCGAAAATTGTCTACTTGGTTTAGTATTTTTCAATACATGTACCCAATATACCTTAAGAGATTCTCCAGACACCTCAACACAAACCTAGAAGCTATGTGCATACGACATGACAGCAGCATAGTACACTACTGAGGATGTAAATAATCTACAAACCAGTTTTAAAGCCCAAAAATGTAATTGCAAGATCCATAGGAGAAGGTTTCATTTCGCGGCAGTAATTATAAGAACTTAAAAGGAACAAAGCTGATAAAACAAAAACAAAAAAAGTCAAGATATTAGAGATTGCACCTGTTCCATTGATCCTGGTTTCTCAGCGCTCAACATGTTAATTTGTTGAGTAGATAATACTGAGTGAGGAAATATTCCCCCATCAAGAGAAGCAAGTTCCTTTCGCAGCTCATCAAGCTTAAATTTCAGCCCACAAGATCTACTGCGCTTGCTCAATTTCGTACTTGTTGAGCTGTTTCTCTCTCCACTATAAACCTCAAGCTTAATAATTTTCTTTCCTACAAGTGACAATAAGTTACAATTACAGTAACAAGAAAATATACTTCTTTTTCTCTCCTTTTTCTTCGCGTAACAACCAAAAAAGTATGCCTTCCATTCTTAAGAGGGATGCTCATTCAGCAATATATATATAACCAAAAAAATCAGAAGCAAATGGCAGACACAATCTGCAAAATAACAGCATCATCTGAAATTCCAGGTTACATAGAATATTCTGAAAGGTAGCATCCTTACCATGCAATACTTGCTTCGCAAAAGGTCCTAAGGTAACATAAGCATTTGTGGAATAAGCAGTATGCTGGAATTCTTCTTTCTGTAAGAGAAAGTGCAAGACGACACATTCAAAAGAATGACGAAGAAGTTGAAACGACATTGTAAGTGCCTATTGATGGTAGGTGCAACAATAGAACAGATTTGTGACTGAATGCCTGACAAATTATCATCTATGAATGCTCTAGTTTCTTGGCACAAACAATTTCTTTTTAGCTTTACTGCTGGTCTATTTAACTGTCAACGGATAAATAATCTTATAGGTATTCAATTACGCCACCCACTTTTACTTTGCTCATTTTATCGCTCACTTCCATCTCATTTACAGAGTCAAATGTTACAACAGGAAAATACAATTTGCAAACTACCCTTCTTTGTTATTCATTGTCGTGATCAAACAGGAAGATATGGAGCATGATTTGTGCATCAAGAGTTGAACCAGGAAAGGAGAGGAGAGAGGAACAATGAAGAACCACAAGTCTTACCAAAACATGATCCACTATAAGCTGAATAGCAAGTTGTTCTAATTCCTCCTTTTTTAGCTGAGGACCTGTGAAAATATCATGAAATTCAGTATTCAAGTATATAGCTGCAAATCAAGTTTTTAAGTAGACAGCTTTAAAACAAGTTGTTCTAATTCCTCCTTTAAGTCCTGATATTTATCATATAGGTTGGGTACTTGCAAGCAGATAACTACAAATCAAGTTTTTGAGAGCCTATATATATGCCCTTTCCTGTAACCACGGAAGTAGTGGATATTTATTCATTGACAAGACTTGTGATTGGAGTCTAAACAACTTTTAGCATATGCTAATATATCGGAGGTTAGCCCCCGTTCAAGGCTCTCTGTTGGTTTCCCTTAAAGTAACCTAGACCTTGACGAGTATAAAAGATAATACGTAATTCGTGCTTTCATCTTCATCAGCTTAAGCTTCTAATAGCTTCTTATCTCTGTGACTAATCATTCAAGACATTGCATGCAGAATATGATATACCAAAACTCGATAAGCTGCACCACACATGATACCTAATCCAGAAAGTTGAGATTATTGACTTTCTATGTCAGGAAAAAGAAAACTTAGTTCCACACAGCATAAACCTAGAGCTTCAAATATTTAGCCATGTTTGGCCCCCATTTTCTAAAACTCATTTTCAACCACACATTTTATGGAACCAACTACTTTTTATCAATTTTTCAACCACACATTTCATCAACTTTTTTATCAAAATTTACTAATTTTACTAAAAAACTGATTTTTATCTGAACAAAATAGGGGCTTAATTCTATCTGAATAATCTGTCTTTTAACCATGACCTATAAATCCTTGAGACGATGCACAAGGAACATAATATATAAAAATTAATATGCAGAACTTGCTTATATTCTTGTTCTTGATCTTCATCTTGTCAACCAATTGCAACATTGTCAGCCTTAGGTCATTCTCTTGCGTATCTTGCAACAAAGATACCATAAGTTTTGCATGACCTGCAAATCATCTCCATTAAAAAAGCAACATTTAATTTCAACAGTGAATGCAGATATTGGAGCAACATAAAACCTATAGATTAACAGTCGCTCAAAATAAATTGGTTTTCAAACATATTCCTTATCCTCCTTTTTCTTTTATTTGTTATTTTATTTTCAAATTTTTGTGAATTGGAGGGGGGGGGGGGGGGGGGNGGGGGGGGGGGGGGGGGGGGGGGGGGGGGGGGGGGGGGATCCTCAACTTAAAATAAGAACTCTTGTATGCAACACATATATTCACAAATGAAGAATATGCCTAGAAAGAAAGTCATTAGTATGCCTCAAAACCTAAACTTCATTTAAACTCCAACTTTATCCCCAGAATGTGCTACATGACAAGGGGCGGCTGCTCTCCAAAAGCTGCTCATTTGTCGAATATGTAAGAAGATTTTTGCGTGGGGTTACACTAGATTGTAAATGATCATAAACCCCAAGAGATTGAAAACTACAGCAGCACAAAGGTTGATGGCCCCATGTCAAGAAGTTAATTGGATACATGTGACCTCAATGGCTTCTTCACCTCTTGTTTTCTAGTTTATATTAGTACAAGACAAATGGGCTTCAATAGAAGGATAGATTGTCAAAATTTGTTGAAAATTGGGCTTCAATTAATCAATCTGGATGAAATTTGTGGGCTTTAGAGGTAATCATTGGAGCTATTAAAAAATACCAGGAAGATGAGAAAGACAACTAAAATTCAATCCAGAAGCTAGTGCTCAAATTATCTGTGTTTGAGAGTATACAATCTTTCCTCACAGATGACAGGATAGATATTCATTCTTTATTTTTTCATTTTTTGGACTCCTGTGGAGCAACCGAAAGGCATCATAATTGTTATTTCATTGTTTTTCTTGATTATTCCAAGTGCAGTGCATTAATTTTCTGACTTTAGTTTTTCAAATGCAGGCTGAAAAAACTGCTGACAGCCAATCAAGGCATGAAACCAACAAGCAATGGTAAACTTTTTTCCGATTGAAAGATCCACATTCATCTCAAACACTTAACCACTTTCTCAATATAAGTTGTTTCCATGATGCCTCATTGAAAATTATAAATTATCACAGTATTTATGTTTGTTTCAATGCTTAATTGGGAGAAACGAGGAGTTGCTCTTTACAAATCAATAAAGGAAAATTTGATTAGCAAAAAAGGAATACTTACCAGAGACATCCAATTCCTTGACCTCACTAGAGAAGGCACAGTTATCGCACATTCCTGAGAAAGAATAAATGTAGACGCTCAGAATGGAATTTCAATCAAACATTGACAAAAAGAGTGACATTAACTATTGATAGTCTCCAGCAACAAATTGTACCATTGCAGTCTTGTAAAGACTCATTAAAGTGTCTGAAGAAAGCACCTCGACGGCATTGTGTTTTGGACTGTAAAAGAAACCAAAGCTGAATCAATAACTAAGGGGAAGGACCCTGGCAGATCCAATATACTGTGGAGAAATCGGAAGTATTATGATCACTTTGAACACGACGGTCACCCACATTTCCAGCAAAAGGAACATGGTGGCAGACTTCCTAGCAAACAAAGGGTTACAAGGGTTGCCTAAGCTTTAATCTTCGTGGTAAAAAATTGAGTTGTGCACGTCCCAATGGTATCTGGTAAACCTTAATTAAAACTCCATCAACCTTTGACGAAGCTTTTTTACTTGGATTTCGGTCAGATTTGATGGACAAGAGACAGCATCACTTAATATCTGATGGATATGAAGAGACTTCAGGCCATCTATCATTTTATATTCCATTTAGCAGTTCTATTTATTTGCCTACACCATTTTCAGGTAAGTTATAGTAGAATACAGTGGTTATATTTTCTAGGTAGTTGGTAGTCACAGGGCATTTCTTTGATATCAACTTTGTGTGCTACTGCTATTATCTAGGTCAATGGAATTGGTGGCCACTTAAATATTCACATAATTATTAAAAATCCGCTGAATAGTTTGCTTTAAATCACACAATGAAAAAATCAAGTCAGTTGACTAAGTTTTGCTGGTTCAGACAAACAATAACGACATATATAAATGATTAAGCTAACAGATCTCAAGGAAAGGTGAGTTGTTTTTAGTACACAATTTCCAAGGAAATATTACAATAACCAGAAGTATGGCCCAGAGAGAGAAGCTAAATTTTTTTTTTTCAGGTGCCCAATTAATAACAAAAATCATACCAGACAATATCGCACGATGTCATAGAGATTCTGCAACCCGGAATTTTCATAGAAGACCATTGAGCTCTGCAGACAAAGTATTACTACACAGATTTTGTAACTTTTTAAATAATTGCAAGATGCAGAAATTGACAAACAAAATACTACCTGCCTAGGAACATCGGCTGGTCTAAAGTATAACAAACATTCAGAAGGCAGTCCGTCTCTTCCAGCTCTACCACTCTCCTGCAATGAGAGATGTTACGGAAAGAAAGACTGTAGTAAAAAGTAATCTTATTGCAGGGGGACAAGAACCTGATAATACGTTTCCATTGATTTGCTTAAGCTGTGATGGATGACAAACCTGACTACAAGCAACCATCATATTATAAAGTAACAAAAAATATACTCATTATCATTCATACAACAAAAACCACATATATGCAGACTCGTACACAGAGAGAGATCTATATAAGTGCCAATTAAAAATAAGAAAAAACAAAAGGATAATTCTTCAGCTTGCCCTTATGTTCAAACAGGCTCTGAATAACAACAAACTGAGCCTCATTCGTAACAAATTTGGGTTGTCGACTACATAAATCCTTTCTAACCACTCCATTCAATCTAGCGCTCACTCTACTGAAAGATCCACAGAAGTCAAAAAATTTACAACATCGTCAGGGCATTTTAATTTTGGGGTCTCTATTAATCAAAAAAATTAGTAACAAGGGAAAGGAAAAGGGATAAAAATTTGCCAAAAAAAAAAAAAAAAATTCACTGCAGCATGCATATTTTCCAACAGGAAAAAAAAACATTTTTATATTCAAATCACCCACAGAATTAGAAGGATAATGCTGCGTGTTTGCCTTCATCATGAGCAAATTGCTTCGATTTTGGGAATTAGAAAGAGATCTAGACATTTTCTATAGACACAGAATGGCTTCTTTCTTAGATTTCATAACTCATACTCTACAATTAATGGGCTAACTAATAGGAGAATCTCGGGCACTCAAAGACATGGAAACTTCTTGGTTAGATAATACAATCAACTGGATGAAGTATAGAAACTTCTAACGCTATCTTTGATTTTTTTTTCCTCTAGTTTTGGAAGGAGTTTGAAGTTATGGCTTCGTGAATGCAAGAAAATTGAAGGAAAAGGTGCATGGCTAGTGGTGAGCGTTCAGATAACAACAATAACTAACCATCTGGTTTGTTGATTCCCATGCCAAATGCAACCTGCAAAGAGAATGAAACCTTAATATAAAAAATTTACATCATGACACTAAAGGAGCAGAATTTATCTTCACCTACCGTGCCAACAATCACTTGTAACTTGCTTTTGCTCCACCTATGACATCAAAAACACCCGAGAGAACTTAAGTCAAACATATGATAAAGCACGTAGAGACCACCCTTTAGCAATCATGAAGGCCAGTAATTCAGATCAAGATCAAGAAGTTTGGAATGCTGAACAAGATCCAAAATTCAATCACTTAACAGAAAGATCACTGTGATATGGATTTGATATTAATTTATCTAAAATTTCCTTTCCGGAAATAGAGAAGCATAAAGTTATGTTTCCATCTCACTTGTATGCTACAAATTCCCAGAACCAAAACAATCCACAACTGGACTAAAACCATACAATGCTAGCAGGAAAAGTATTTATTTTCTAAAAATATCTGAAACCGTTAGTCTCTTTAATTTGAACTAGTACATGTCAGATTCATACAATACCCCTAAACATTTATCAAACCATTTGAGCTTTTAAGCACCCTTCCTTTATTTTTGTTTTGTTTTTCATTCATCCATATTAAAACCAAATGCAACTCTCTCATTTTAAGCAGATGAAATTAGTAAAGGATATATACATAACCTAAAAGTTTTTATAACCTCACAACCACAGTGGAATTATTCTTTCACCATCAGTACAAAAGTGCAAGTAATGTGACAAAGCAGGCAGAAAGTGTCATGGTCCACCAACATGAACAAATAAATTTCAAAATTAGAGTACCGCAGATGAACTTTCTCACGAGAATTGACATCCATATCGGCATGATAGTAATCAGCCGAAATCCCCCTGTCACGCAATTCTTTTGCAACCTACATTATTGACAAGAAGAAAAAAATCATAGCTTCTTGGATAAGGATCGCAAGACAAACTTCTAACCGAAAATTTCAGTAGTCACCCATCCATGCAAAACAATTGAAAAGCTAAAGCAATTACAAGGGATGGCTAAGATTTTTCAGATGATAGATGACGATAAAATAAGAGAGAAAACATTAAATACCTGTTCACACTCCTTTCTGGAGAAGCAATACACTATCCCAGATTCATTATTTGGATATGAAGTTTGTATATATTCAGCTATTCCGTCAACTACTAACTTTCCGACAGACGATTTTTCTCGTACCTAAACAATATATTATGTAATTCTAATGCATATAATGTGCAGTTGAAGTTAATCAATCTAAAATTTGATGATTTACACAAAAGCGAAAGAAAATGAAATTAATGATAACTATACCATATAAAAGAGATTGGGCCTGTTCACGGTGCTCATAAATTTAATGCATTTTGGAATATGTAGCATCTCTATCAGATCATCTTGTACTTTCTTTGTAGCAGTTGCCTGGAAACAAACAACATATTGAAAACTCCAACAGTTAATAAAAACAATTCAGTTGCATGGAGCCAGAAGGAAAAGAAAAATCTATAATTAATTAACAATAACATGACATACAGTTAGCGCAATCAGAGGAACATCAGGAAACTGAGTCTTTAATATACCAAGATTCTTGTAATCTGGACGAAAATCATGGCCCCACTGACTGCAGCAATGTGCCTCCTGTAAGAGATTTGAAAAGTGCAACCAATCAAAATCAGTAATTGAGTGTATTACGTAGCTATTTGAATAATAAATTGCAATTCAGCACTCGTTAACAAAATTATTTTACTTAACTTGCAACAAGAGTGGGACCAGCATAAAAGCAAATTATCTATCTTTCTACACCATAAACTGACTGCACCAAAAAAGTGGAATGGAAAACAATGGAACAGTATGCTGAGATCACTGTCTGCTACGAAGTAATTTATGTACAAAATAGATTATATAAGATACCAAGTGGTTGCTTTATCCAATCAAAGCTTCTTTTCCATCACTACATCCAGAATCAAAATGTCCGAAAAGGGAATCATCCACTCATAAAGCATAAAAGATTTAAATAGAGTTTGATACTGTGGTCTAGAAAATTCCAAATAAACAAAATTGTAGCTGCTTAAAAATTTCTCAAAAATATATGAGAAAACCTAGCACTGAATATATTCTCTTTCCCTTTTCTCAAATCCTGTTAACCCCTTAAGTTAATTTATCCTGGATCCTTCCCCTCTCCATTATCTTTGTCACTCCCTTATCTCACCTCTTCCCAGTGTCAACAATCAAAATTTGTACCCTATCATCAACCCCCAATTAACTCTCAATGTTTTATAAAATTTTATCCCACTTTGCCCACTAGTCCCTACCCCTAAATGGAAGTTCATCTTTTCAATCAAATATTTATCTAGTTACGAAAGCATTGAAACTTCATCTGTCATAAAACTGCGAAATCTCTATTTAATTGTAATCCACTGGAACAAACTGGGAGAAAGTTCCACATCTCGAAGTTCCAAAAGAACACAATCACAATCTCCTCATAGTTGCATCTTTGTTTCCTCGTGAATCCACTGTAACAAGTTGGTATATATACACCTTTTGAATTTTCCAAAGAACGGGTTCTCTCAACATCTGTAGTTTATGTTTCCAACTAGTCCAGTACATCAAGCTTCATAGAAAATCAACATAATAAACTCATTAACGTACAAAGACAACAAGTAATATGTGAACAATGATATCAATAACTCATCCAAGTCGTACATAGATCACCAATTTGACAAGTAAAAATGATAAGTAGAGAGTGAGTCTGATTAATACATTTTTTAAAATAAAAAAACAAAAGCTTATTAATCATACTTAAAATATTCGTACATCAAGAGAACGAGGAACCCTCTTTTAAGTATAAGAAAAACAAGTCTATATGTATAATCAAGAATATATCACAATCTTCCAACCAAGAAAAAGTAAAGATAAAGGGAAGTCTTTAAACCCCTGCGTATAACCCAATAAAGAAGGCAAAAATTTTGTTCTCTCTTGTAGATCTCCAAGTACTTGTTCTTTTTCTAAATAAATTCTGGACTTCCTATCAATCCAAACTCCCCAAATAAAAGCCAACACCACAGCTTTCCATGTAACATCAGTCAACTATCCTGTGCCTTATTCGCATCAATGAGAGGACAAGGACAATTAACAGAGTGTACCATATAGAGTTCAGTAAAATCATGCAATCTGTATGCTTACATCAATAGAAATTAGAGATAGGCGACCAGCATGATGACATTTTTCAAGTTTTGACATAAATCTCTTGCTTTTTGATATCTTTTCAGGTGTGACATACAATATTTTGAGCTCCCCTTCACCCTTTTCAAGAGCTTTATATATGAACTTCTCATCTTCCTTGCTTGTTGTTGACGTCAACATGAATGATGGAATACCTAATGCAGCCAAACTCATTACCTAGTGCAATGATCAAAGTCAGAGAAACAGTTCTGTTTCACTACTAAAAAGGCATCAAATAGTAGGCCAACCTGATCTTGAATGAGAGAAAGTAAAGGACTGACAACAAGAGAGACTCCATTGCGAAGGACTGCAGGAAGTTGGTAACACAGACTCTTGCCTCCACCAGCAGCCATTATTACCAGGACATCTCTTCCACTCATGATCGCATTTATAATCTGCTCATAAAGAACTGTTTAGTGGTGGACTACCGTGGGACAATCTTAGACAAAATCAGCAGCATGTAAACGAACATAAAATCTTCTATTGGCATGTAACCCAAACAACTCGACCTGAAACAATGATGTTTTCCCCCGATGAGTACCACAGAATTAAACAATTGACTCCAGTCAACCTACTAAAACTTTTATACAAGGTAGTTGTTCAGTAAGTAGATTAGGACAATCTTTTTCTGGTTTTTATCTTGATGTTAACCCAAATGACTAACAAAGAGAGAGATTTTTTGCATTGTTTAATTTGTTATTATTAGTGCCTTGGGATTTCCTTAGGAAGGAGATGTACATTCTTGAGATTTCAGAAGTCCTATTTAATGGGCACTTGGAGACATAAATAATTATCATCAGGAAGTGAACCCACTTTTTTATATTGCATATCAGATCATGCTTGAAGCTCATTACACCAATCAGCTTGAGAAAATCGAATGAATGAAGAGAGTAAAACATCAATGTCAGTTGTGGTACACTATCTGTTAAATTTCACAATTATCAATCAGGAAGAGAAATAATGATATTGCCAAAAACAAACTCTTGTAGCAATGTGGCGAGGACATTTTCATGAGAGAAGTCATTGCAAAAGTATTTTGTATTAGTACCATCACATATTTCCTTCAATTTCTAGCAGTATCAAATAATCTGTTTTTTTTTTTTTTTTGAAAGATAATCAAACATATATTAATCAAAGTTAATACATAAGAAATGGATTATTCGTACTGAACTCTATCAAATGATGATTGTGCCAAAAGGAGGAAAAGGACAAAGAAACATAATTAACTGGAATACCAGGTCAAGGCTGTAAAAAACTTTTGCGCATTCTTTCAGTTAAGCATGATCACATTCGCAAAGATTAATGGTTTAACATATGCACCCCAGAGCATGTTGGCTAAGCTTAAGAATAGCAAGCATGGATGAGTTACTTATTTCTTCAAAGCAACAGAAGTCTGTCAAAGTAAGCCTCTGTTTGCCCACATTTTCTATAACTCATTTTCAAACAAACATTCTCCAAATAAAATAATTTTGCACGTGGAACCATGACCTCTCCCTACTTTTTAACCACAAGTTCTCCAAAAAATCACTTTTCACGAAAGCCATTCTAAAAAAATCTATACCAAACAGAGGCTAAGTTCTTTACTTATAAGAAAATCGTTAAAGCTTAGACAAACGACCTCTTTGCCCAGAATGTCTTCAAATCAACCTCTTTTCCTCTTCAAGTGAGCCTTACAGGGTAAAAATTGAGAAAACTGTGACGGAAAGTACTAACCTCGCGCTGATTTATGCGATATGAAGATATGCCAAAAACATTAAACCTAAAGTCATCGGCCTGGGAGTCCCATTCAAAAGTTCCAGACCAGTTCTTCACGGAAACAGAAGTTTCATCCTCACCACGGCTTCTAGACGATTCAAAATGATCTAACAGAGCTTTCAGTTCAGATTGTCTCTCATAAAGCTCTTCTTGCTGATCAAGCAACGACTTTATTTGGCCTGAACAATCAGAGAAACAGATTAAGCCCCAGCTTGGTACATGTTCTTTAGAACTCATTTTTCCCCAAACCTCATATTAAACCACACATTACTGCACGTGAACGGTAATTTTTTCTTCTTTTTAACCACCCATTCTTCCAAAAATACCACTTTTCACAAAATCTATTCTCAAAAATCTTCATCAAACACGCCCTAAAGAAACTAAAAAATAATAATTAGGTATCTAAATATTATTTTGTAACATACAAAGAGATACCTTGAACATCTTGGAGCTTTATTTCAACGTCGAGCAGCTCCTCCAAAAATTCTTCTTTACTTCCCATTTTAAACTCTCTCTTTTTGAGCGAAATATACTAATTAAGAATTAAAAGGAAAAGTTAACACATGTGGATTAGCGACAAACTCGGTCTCGCATCATAAATTGCATGTATTGATCCTGCGAATCGAATTTGTGTTCTTGATTCTATAAAATGGAGGGTTTTAGAACTGCAGTGGAGGTGCCCCAATTGGGCTTTGGAAGGCAACTTCTCAGGCCTGTTGTGTTGTGTTCCAGATGTGAAGTGTAAATAAGGCCCGTCAATACCTGTTTAAAAAAAGAGGAAATTACACGCTCCTGAATTAGATTTTCAATTTCACAAATAAGATCACAAGTTTAACATTTCAAAAATCTAACATTTCAAAAATCAGGTTTTAATTAATAATTTAAAAATATTTTTTTATTTTTATTTTTATATCTATATACAATAAAATAATTTGTCCCAACGAAACCCTAAATCATTTGAACCAATTCTTCCCCTCCACCCTCTCTCCTTCCACCACTTGCTGCCTCCATTTGTCTCACCTCTCTCCACAGCGCCATCTCCTCCCACCACCACCGCATTCAC
>CAIGRT010070884.1:0-11128 GCA_903798405.1 Fraxinus platypoda | reverse complement strand
TTTTTCCTTATCGCAGATAAGCAAAATCTAACACAATTTTAGAGGAATGTAAAATGAAATTCGAATTTGAGGATGAATGGAATAAAAAAGTGACACTCCTCGTCTTTTAACCTTCATTTTCAGTGAACAACTAAATGGAAGAATTATTGTAATCATAACCCTCTTAAATTGAATCTTAAAGCGAGAATTTGAAGAGTTTTTAACTCCAAAAATAATTCTTAAATTTTTTTTATAAAATATCTACATGGTAACTAGAACCTGTGTTGTCAGGGATGGATCCAAACTTTTTGTGTTGTGGGATCAAAAAATAAAATGCAATTTAAAAAAAACATATTATTAATGAAAATAAGTTAATACATATCTTGATACTTTGAAAACGTCGTATAATTATATCATCGTCAAATAGATTTTTCTATTTGTATAGTTTTGTTTACCATCTCGTTAACAAATGCTGAGCAGGGGACGAATAAATTAAATTGAATGTAGGAAGTAAATGAATTGAAATAAAATTCAAATTTAATGCAAATATAATTTGAAAGTAATTCAAATTACATTTAATCTGTAATGATCCTAAATTTTTTGATGTCATATTCCAGGTAAAATTTTCTAATAAAATTATGTAAATTGTGTTGGAAAATTCATCGTGCAAAAATAATAAATGTTAATAAAATAATTAAAAAAATTTAAAGAAAATACGAGTTAAACGCTTCTTTTTGAGACGTGCGTTTGACGCATGTTTAACTATTTTCGATATCAGTTTGAAACATTCAATGTGACTATGATGTAGTTCTCGAAACGAGTGTCTAGATGATGTAGGTGATTTGTGGATTCGGCTAGTTTTTAAAGTTAGCAAACTATCAAAATTTTTGAAATACTAATTTGGAATTGCCTACTTTGACGCACCGTAGCTTTTACTACGGTTGGCTATCTCGCACGCCATGAACGAGCAAAAAACTAGGCCGTAGGCAATTTAGAATAGTATTAAGAATATAATGTTTCGACTTTATTTAGCATCTCGTAATGAGTGCGCCAAGTAGGCTATAAATGGGCAATTACAGGTTTTTCACATAATATATAAATTTGAGAAAAGCTGATCTTGTTGTAAAGGGCTCAAATCAACTATGGATTTATTAAAGAAAAAAACAAAAAACAAAAAATTGTGGGATCGCTTGACTCCACATGATCCCATGTTCATCCGTCCATGTGTGTTGTAATATTTGAGTACCATGCTGATGACTACAACTCAATTATTTGTTAATTCATTTAAACTTGAATAACTTAGATATTTGAGCTTTTAACTAACCTATGTATTTGGAACTTTGTCTCCTTATATGAATCGAGCCTCCAAGCCTCGTTTGAAAAGTGGGTCAAACCAACCAAAATAAGCAATAAATTTCGGGACCTTACACTTCAGTCCCTATGCCAGTTTTGCAATCCTCAGTCCTTTACTTTAAAGCTTTCTACTCAAGATTCATCTTATGGTCGAGATTCAGTTCGACTCTTCCCTCCACGTCAGCATGATGTACCGTGCTGACATCCTATGGCTCAACTCTAGCACGAATGGGTTCCCTATTTGATCCAAGATCCCCTCTGAGCCTCTTACGACACAGATCAACCACAAGTAGCTGGAACAGCTGCAAGTCGAACAACCAACAAGCACCAGCAAAGGAAACCAGCTGACAGCTTACCTCCAGCTCAACTGCAGGTCGACAGCTAGCTGGAAGAATAATTCAGCTAGTTAGTTAGTTAGTTAAACTGATAGTTAGTTTGTTAGTTGGAATAATTCAGTTAGTTAGTTTGTTAGTTGGGATTAATTGTCTATAAATACACTGATGTAGTTCATAATTGTTTCAAGTTGAAGTAATAGAAAATTTCATCTTCCTCTTCTTCATTTCATCGATTAATGCAACCATGGTTGCAAATTACATTAAGTTCATTTTATGATTTCTACATGGTATTAGAGCATTAGCAAGAATCTTTTGTTCATCATCAATACTTCGATCATCAAACCATATCAATCTCAGCCAATTACCTTTCCAATTCGACTGATGATCCAAACAGCCATTACTGCCTGCATCCAAATGATAATCCAGGTGCATTGATTGTCTCGGAGATCTTCAATGGAGATAATTACATATCGTGGAGCCATGTAATATCCATGGCATTGAGTGTGAAAAATAAATCCGGATTCATTGATGGAACTCTGAAATCCCCAAATCCACAACAGGTACTACATACGATTGTTGGCTTCGAGCAAATAATTTGGTTTTATCATGGCTGTTAAATTCGATCAGCAAGGAAATTCGCCAGAGCTTATTATATATTTAATTTGCATATAAAATGTGGAGTAAATTGAAAACAAGGTACAAAAAAAGTGATGGACCTAGAGTGTACCATCTAGAGAAGTGTCTTAGTGTCATCTCACAGGGATCACAAAGTCTCACCAGCTATTACAATTCGTTCAAATCCATCTGGGAAGAATACATTAGCTATAGACCTTTACCAAAGTGCAATTGTGGAATATTGTCGACTTGTACTTGTGAAATATTGAAAACCATATCAGAAATTTCTTATAGGATTAAATGAATCTTATTATGCACTACGAAGTCAGTTGTTGCTTACTACACCACTGCCATCACTAGCCAAAGTTTACGCACTTATGCTACAAGAGGAGAGTCAAAGGGACCTACAGAATTCTTCAACAATAGAATTAGCAGCTATGACGATAAGGCAGCCATACAGTAAACCTCCTCATTGGAAGGACAAAATGAAAGGAAAATGCACCCACTGTGGGTATTTCAACCACACCGTGGATAAGTGCTTTCATCTAATAGGTTTTCCACCTGGATGGAAGGGATCAAAGGGGTCAAAGATTTTAGTAGACAACCCTACTACACACACTGTAACTGGGGACCAATCCACAGAGGATGAAAGATCAAGTTTGTTGTTTAATCAGGACATCTATAATCAATTCATGGCGTTTGCTAAAACCCAGGAGATGCTTCCTCAATCATCTAACTCAGCAAACCAAACAGCAGCCACCACTAATACAGGTATATCACTTTGCAATTCAATTTTTCCCAAAGCCAAAACTACTACCTGGATTATCCATACTGGGGCCACAGAGCACATGGTTTGTTCACCCACATTCCTATCATCAGTTGATTTCACCACAACCACAAAGGTTAGCTTACCTAATGGATCATATGTTTGGAAAAGTGAAAGTTTCTGAAAATCTTGTTCCTGAAAACGTGCTATGTGTACCCTCCTTTTCTTTTAACCTTTTATCAGTATCTAAACTAACCATAGCTTCCAATATTATTGTATGCTTCTCTGCATCTCACTACTTTATACAAGGTCGGGCCAGCAAGAGGATGACTGTTTTTACTAGAGAAAAAGGATGGACTATATCACCTCATTCATGTCCAAAAGAAACCTTCATATTTACCTGCTTCTTTTACTTCCAGAATTCATGTTGCTGCTCGTTCCAATTACAACCTTTGGCATTATAGACTATGACACATTTCCAGTGTTAGAATGTCCAAGATTCCCGGTATTTCATCACATATTTCTTATAAGAATTTGAATATATGTGAAGTTTGCCCTTTAGCAAAACAAAAGAAATTACCATTTCCAGTTAGTATTTCAGTTTCAAATAAAATTTTTGATTTAGTACATTGTGATATTTGGGGCCCATTTCATGTTCCTTCCCTTGATAGTTATAAATTCTTTCTCACCATAGTCTATGATTATTCCAAATGCACGTGGGTTTACATGATGCAATCAAAGGCTGAAACCCGTAATCTTGTAAAGAAATTCCATCAAATGGTCATCACACAATTTAATACCAGAATTAAAGTATTTCGAACAGATAATGGGGCTGAATTCCTCATAACTGATTTCTATAATACACACTGCATTTTGCATCAGAAAAGTTGAGTTGAAACTCTTCAGCAAAATGGAACTGTGGAGAGAAAACATCAGTTCATTCTGCAAGTTGCCAGGGCACTTCTCTTTCAATCAAATGTGCCCCTTATCTTTTGGAGTGATTGCATTCTCACTGCAGTTCACATCATCAACGAAATCCATTCCCCATCTCTTGCTAATAAAAGCCCATATGAAATGTTTTTCCAAAAGTCACCAAACTATCATCATCTTCGAACATTTGGGTGTCTGTATTTTGTCAGCACACTCACCGGCCAGAGAAATAAATTGTCCCCTCATGCATCAAATGCATCTTCCTTGGATATCCACTTGGTTTCAAAGTATATAAAGTCTATGATCTTCAAAATCACAGATCTTTCATTAGTCGAAATGTTGTTTTTCATGAATTCTCATTTCCTTATATGAGTTCTTCACCTCACACTTCAAGTGATCCTCGCATCTTTCCAATTCCTGAACCTTCTTTGGACATCCCTTGTCACCCCATCTCACACATATATCAATCTCCAGACATAAATATTGAAGATAATTCATCAAATGATAACATATCTTTCCCTAGGCCAATAGGATGAAGCAGCCTGCTTCTTTCTCCCATTCATTCAGCAGAGTCCCTTTCTCCTCCCATCTCTTCTGTAGAATCTCCTCCATCTATTCCACAACCAATATCCAGAAAGTCTAGCTGCCAAAAGCACCTACCCTCATACCTAAATGATTATCAATATGATCTACCCATATCTTCAACTGCATTCCAGTCATCCAGCAAGCTGGCTAGATCAACTGCACCTGGTAAGCCCTGTTCTATCTCTCATTTATTATCTGATGATAGACTTAATCTCAAGCACAGAGCATTTACTACCTCTATTACATCTGCATATGAACCAAAATTTTATAAACAAGCTATCAAATTCCCACATTGACAAGCTGCCATGGAAAGCAAAATTAAGGCTCTTGAAACAAACAACACTTGGACCCTCACTCCTCTGCCGTATGGTAAGTACAAAATTGGGTGTAAATGGGTTTACAAAGTCAAATTCAAAGCTGATGGATCAGTGGCAAGGTATAAAGCGCGTCGATTGCAAAGGGTTACACCTAGTAGGAAGGTCTGGACTTCTTTGATACTTTTTCCCCTGTAGCAAAATTAGCTTCCATTCGAGTTCTTATAGCAGTGGCAGCAGTTAATAATTGGTTCCTTCACAAATTAGACGTCAACAATGCATTTCTTCACGGTGATCTATATGAAGAAGTGTACATGGATCTACCTCAGGGTTATCCCAGCAGTGATCCCTCACTTGTATACAAGCTGAACAAGAGCCTATATGGCCTAAAACAGGCGTCCCGCCAGTGGTTCGCAAAACTGACTTCTAGTCTCATTTCATATGGCTTTCATCAAGCCAATTCTGATTCATCTTTGTTTTTGAAGTCTACCAAGGTTCCTTTCTTGTTTTATTGGTGTATGTTGACGATATCCTCCTTGCAAACAATGATCTTCATGAAATACAGATTATCAAGAAATTTTTGGATGATCAGTTTACTATTAAAGACTTAGGGGAATTAAAGTACATTCTGGGCTTGGAGGTGCCTAGATCCCATCAAGGCATTAGTGTTTGTCAAAGAAAATACGCCTTGGATATCCTTGAAGATTGTGGGTTTTCAGGCTGCAAACCAGTGGCATTTCCTATGGAATCTTCCCTTAAACTCATAACAACTGATGAAGATCTCTTACCTGACCCTTCAAGTTATAGACGACTTATTGGCAGACTCATTTACCTAACAATTACCAGGCCTGACTTATCCTACTCTGTTTAAGTTCTTAGCAAGTTCATGTCCAAACCAGCCACGCCTCATCTCAATACTACACACAGGGTCCTCAGATATATTAAAGCTACACCAGGTCAAGGATTGTTCTTCTCATCAAAGTTTACTTTCCATCTGAAAGCATACAGTGATAGTGATTGGGATGGATGCTTTGACACAAGACGAAGCATCACTGGTTTTGCCATATTTCTAAGGGATTTCCTTATCTCTTAGAGGTCGAAGAAACAATCCATGGTGAATAGGTCTTCAACTGAAGCTGAATATAGAGCTTTAGCATCAACAACTTGTGAGATCCAGTGGCTACTTTATCTCCTACATGACCTGGCGATTGATCATTCTTACCCTGCGCTTCTATATACAGATAGTAAGTCTATCCTTTCTATTGCCACTAATCCAGTCTTGCATGAGAACACTAAACATATCCAAATAGACTGTCACCTTGTGAGGGAAAATGTGCATTCAGGTCTGATCAAAATTGTGTATGTCCCATCTCATCACCAAGTTGCAGATGTATTCACTAAGCCTCTGGGCTCCATCCCATTCTATTCCAATATCTCAAAGATGGGCATTTTGAATATCCATGCCCCTCATGATGGGGGCTCTTACGACACAGATCAACCACAAGCAGCTGGAACAGCTGCAAGTCGAACAACCAGCAAGACCAGCAGAGGAAACCAGCTGACAGCTTACCTCCAGCTCAACTGCAGGTCGATAGCTAGCTGGAAGAATAATTCAGTTAGTTAGTTAAACTGATAGTTAGTTTGTTAGTTGGAATAATTCAGTTAGTTTGTTTGTTAGTTGGGATTAATTGTCTATAAATACACTGATGTAATTCATAATTGTTTCAAGTTGAAGTAATAGAAAATTTCATCTTCCTCTTCTTCATTTTCTCGATTGATGCAACCATGGTTGCAAATTACATTGAGTTCATTTTATGATTTCTATAGAGCTCTCATCAAGTCCAACCTCTTCTCTCGCCTTACTAAAAGAATGCATATTCATCTTTTGCCCTTATATCCGCTTCGGCAAACTATCCATAGAACGGATAGCCCAAACTAAAGGGAACCCTAACCACATTATCTAAGGAGATATCCTAAGAAATCACCTCTTTATTACTCAACTAACCAAGATCCTGATCACCGAAATCCACAACAACAAAGAATCGCACAGAAAATGAAATAAAGATAAACGAACCCATAAAACTAAATCGAAAGGCAAGAAAAGAGAAATAATAAATGAGCGATCAGAAATTCTTTCTTGAAGAGAATGCCAATGTATTCCAATCTTTCGTCTTCACATATATATTGACAGTCCGAATTAAATCATTTTCTCTTCGTACAATAACAAAAGAAAGAAATTCCAATGCCATCATGTTTTAACAAAAGTGGCATTTGGGTCCCAACAATTTCAGTTACTCCACTTGACAAAGCTCGTCAAAAGCACCCTCCAACTATTGACTGAAGAGAGGTCAAGTGTGTAAAGACCAAGAAGAAGAAAGAAATACATAAAATGACAAATATATATAAAAGAAGAGGAATTAGCGCTCCATGTCAATTTTTGGTTTTGCATTTTCCAAAAATGTTACCTTTTCAAAATCTTTGCAAGATTGTCATTTTTGGACATTTTTTTTCTCCTCTAAAGAATTTAAATACCCTACACGTCCTTGAGTTGACAATATGAATAAGTTCTACAAAAAGTTAAAAAAAAATGTGACAACCAATCAAATCACAATAGTACTTGAAAATTTTGAAAAAAAAAATTTGAAAGTCCCAAAACCAAACCCAATTTGTCTCTCTCATTCAACATCTCCCCAAAACCCTAAATCGACACTCTTTTTTCTCTCATTTCAAATTTAAAAAGCCAACATGAGTCACGGACGAATACCATCATTTTCGGCCATTTTAACGTTTAAATGTGGGTCGAAAAGCTTGACAAATATTTCTCATGCAGCCACGGTGAACTGAAATATCCAATCGCCGAAAAATACCTCCATCTCGGCCATTTTTATGCTTAAACGTAGGTCGAAAAGCTTGACAAATATTTCTCATGCAACCACGTTGAACTCAAATATCACATTCGATTCGAATAAATATGCTCAAGGTTTTGGATCGAATCTCCCTTTCGAGTTTTAACACTGAATAATTATCAAGGTATGGGTTCATCTTATCTTGATTCCTATATTTGTGTATTAGGTGTTTAAGTTTTTCATTTGTTATGTTGAAATCATTGGACCACCCGATAATATATATTGTGTTAGAAGTTATAACTTCAGATAGGAAAAGAAAAAAGTGGAGCCCATTTGTTTAACACAATTGTTTATTGTTATAATGTCTGATGAGATTGTGATAGTTTACATTTTATCTCTTTTTATTATTATTTTTTTCACTGCAAAGATGGTCGTATCGGAGGTGGAAGTAGCAATGACTGCTTTTGCTGCCACTACGTCGGTGTATATATGGGGATTTTGTTTGAAAATATAAAAGGATTGGTGCTGGCTTTGTCTTCCAACTTCATTGGCGCCAATTTTATTGTTAAGAAGAATGGGTTAAAGAAAGTCAAATAGGTGTTCATCAAGGTTATAGTTCATATGTTTGTGTATGTGCATATGTGTTCATTTATCTCTCTCATTGTAGAAGTCGAGAAATTTGACTTTTTGCGTTTCTTTACTACCCAAAAATAGATACTTATAATTATGGACTAGAACTAGAAAATAGACACTTTTAATTACCAATGCTTCATACATAACACAAACAAACATAACTATCTTCTAAGTAAACTGTTTAATTTGTCAAAATGAAAATCTCGATAGTTATAAATTCTCGACAGATAAGTTATGTGACTCATTTGTCGAGATGAACTATCGTTCTTGACAATTAGTTTCAGTTATTTTCAACAAATGACTAAATCTCTATAGATCAGTCGAGTCATCTGTCGATATGAACTGTTATTCTCGACAATTAAAGTCAATATTTCTCGACGGATGACTACTTCTCGAAGATCAGTTTTGTAGTCATCTACCGACATGCCCAACTTTGGTTCATCTGAACATGATATGTATGTTTTGCATTAACATATGCGAATTATTATAATCTGGCCTTTTTTGCTTTCTTGTTGTACATTGTTCTTACAGATAACATTAGATTAATTTTAGGTAGCCGACTGGATAATTAGATGTTGGTAGACTATATTTTATTATTATTTGGCATTTTGGATAACTAATGCAACTCATACTACTTTTGCGTAGGCGATGTCACTGACATATCGGTGGCAGCCACCATACCCGTTGAAGGCGACAATGTTATTAATACAGAAAGGCTGCGACCGACACACGTTCGATTTCCTGCAGTATCTACCAAGACTCCATTCACTAAGGGGCGAGGAAATTTGTTAATACTATGTTAAACACGGTTTGGTGGTTGTATACTAAATGACTGTAGTTGCTTCCCTATAAGAATTTAATTATAAACATGATTTGGTGGTTGTATATATATGTGCTTGTGCATCTCCGAGAATTGTCATTTCTCATATGCTGTGTTTGCTAGATGTAGGGTAAACGTTGCTATTTTTGTGATATGGGAACTTATCATTTCTCGCTTTCTTTGCCATTTGTTTACATTATAGACATTTGAGGCTTTCTCTAATTTTGGTATTCATTACAATGCTAGTGCTTTTATTCATAAAAATTATAAAGCAAGATAGACTTGCCCCAAAAAAGAAGGGAAGAATGCTTCTTCCATTATCTATGTAGATATCAATTAAGTGAAAACTCTTTTGCAATCATGTAGTTTATAAGAATTTTATTTGTTTTAGAAAATTAGTTTCTCTTTATATTTGACATATTTGTTGGTTTGTTTGATTAGCAGGGGACAAAATTGGATTGCTTAATTGAATTCTAATTATGAGAAGTTTAAACATCGAACTACCTAAGGACGATTGCTCTTCTTGTTCTAACATTTGTAAAATTTATTTTCCCATCTGGTGCACACATCATAAGTAAAAGAAATAATATTAATAAAACTACTTTATTTCCACATCTGGTGCACATAACATTTGTAACCTTTATTTCCACATCATGTTTTTTTCATCTTGAATGTTCCCTAATAGTAAATGATATGTTCATCATGCAAATGTTACATTTAAAATCAAAAAGTATTCATGATCATTGATTAACATCTAATAAAGGAAATTTTATAATAAAATGGTACTCATAATTTAAGATTCACATTTTCCATAAATTATGGACAAAGCTTAGGGGATAAAGGTACATATATACCTTAAACCATCACACCAATTATCACCAAGTAATAACTTAAGTTGTGATTTAGTGATTGTGTACTAAATGACCACAGTTGCTTCCCTCTAAGAATTTGATTATAAATAGCATAGCATNGGGGATAAAGGTACATATATACCTTAAACCATCACACCAATTATCACCAAGTAATAACTTAAGTTGTGATTTAGTGATTGTGTACTAAATGACCACAGTTGCTTCCCTCTAAGAATTTGATTATAAATAGCATAGCATGTCTTTTTTCTTCATCTTCGCGTCTTTCGGCCGGAGGTATATTCATGTTCGGGACTTTGAACTCCAATTCAATTTAAGTGCGGGGATCAAGAATACCAAGTTTCTTTTTCAATCGTAACACAAGTCTGGCTAGAGTGATAATTGTCAGATATACGATTGAAGTGGTTTTGTCCCCTCTTCACTTCCATTCGTTATCTACATGATCAAAATTTCCCTTATGCGACACAATGAATCTCAAATGATTACTCATATCTGAAAATTTGAGATTGCAATGGTAAGAATTCTGCACAATCAATATGTCGACATTTAATAGCATGAAAGTGACACATTCGAATACAACAGCAAACATGTGAAACTGACGTTGAAATGTCTATCCCGACAGTTTTCAGATGTCGAATTCGACAATTGAAATGTCAATCTCAACAATTTCAAAATGTCGAATTCTACAGTTGAATTCTCGGAACTGACGGGAAGCATACAATATGTGTGCGATTGGCGAGAAGCATGCAATATGTGTGCGATTGGAACAAATTCTTCATAACATTAAGCTTGGTCATCGATATTGTACTACCAAATAATAAAATCCTCTTTCCAAATAATTTGTACAACGAATCATTAAAGAGACAATCTTTCAAAACATTTATTGGGTTTGATTGAAAGAAATTATTCAAAACATTAATGGTGATTATCAATTCTCAACTACAACATGGCAATATCTTCCCAAATAAATAACACAATGCTTCGTTAAATATGAAATCATTCACAACATTTTGTAGAGAATATTGGTATCTTTATTTCAAAATATTTGAAAGACTAAACAAATCAATGAATAATAATTTCGAA
>CAIGRT010070881.1:0-14082 GCA_903798405.1 Fraxinus platypoda | reverse complement strand
TTTCGGTAAAGTTCAGTGACTATTTGGGTAATTAACCCTACTCTTCAAGAGTAAAAACACAGTTTATGTTAGATTTTATATTATCATGCTCTTCGAAAGTAAGTAAAATCTAACTAGAATATTAATGAGAATTATAATGTGCTACTTCGAGAGCAAGTTATATTTTATTATTACTTTTTCAAAAACAATATGTCAATATTCTTCTGAAATATTGAAAATTGTAATTCATGCTCTTTAGGAGCAATTAATATTCTTCTTGAATATTAATTGTAATGTCGTGCAATTTCAGGGATAACAACGAAATATTATTTCGAAACATTAGCTCTTCAAGAGCAATATATCAATATTATTTTGGAATATTGAAAATTATAATTCGTGCTTTTACCTAGAAATTGATCAATATTCTTTGGTTGAGGTCCTTGTTTCGCCTCTCTTGGAGAGACGTACATAGGTGGCTGTTATATGTGCTTCTTCTTGAGCTTCGATTGAACTTCCATGTGGGCTTTGGTTGAACTACCACATGGGATCTTACGTGGGCTTCGATTGAATTGTCACATGGGCTTCTACTTGGGCTTCGACGAGAGGTGTAACAATGATTTGATGGCTTGTATGTTTCCAAAGATAGACAGTTGAAGGGCACATATCCCAATGCACATGTCTACCATTACATTAAATGCATAATGATGGGTTGCTTTTGTACTCTTGAAGTGACGCATAGAGATGTATGCGTGAAGGACACGCTTTAATCTTGGCCATAAAAATTTGAAACATTTCAACGTTTCAGATCTATTTGTAAGATGGACGTCCTAGATTAGGCGGATCACCATCTTACGGCTGAGGTAACTTCGAATCACTTATAAAATGAACCCTTTTAGGCATTCTCTCTCTCTCTCTTTCACTTTTGAAAATACACATTTTCTAAAAATATTTGTTTCTCTTTGAGATCTTCCAATTTTCGGCGTATCATCATACCTCCGCCAAGTTAGTTCTGCTACTTCTTCTCTGATTGTCTAGGCAAAATTGCCTTTTCTTAGAAATAATTTCCCTTCTTTTCTTCAACTTTTTTGCTATTTTGCAATGACTTCTACTTCTAGAAGGGAAAATGGTGAAGGAGACATGGATGTCGATGTTCAGCGTATAGCTGCCAAAGCAGGTATATCTCCTTTCACATGAACTAAGGATTTGGCCGAAGCCATTAGGACTGGTGAGAGTATCTAGGCCATGAGTGAGGGGTCTATAGATTATGAGGCGGGGTTGGGTGCCTTAAAGGCTACTTCGGTGATAACTAAGGCTGATTTGTTAGGCTGCAGGGAAAAATATTGTATACCAAACTCTATTGAGCTACTGGTACCCAAACCGTATGGAAGAGCTTACTTTCCAAGCGGTGGATTGTATAGCTATTAGTGATATTTTTTTAAAGAAGGGAATGCATATGCCTGTACATTTTTTATTTCTAAAAGAAGTCCTTAGGTCCTACATGTTGGCCCCTACTCAACTTCTACCAAACGCATGGAGCCAACTAGTGGGCTTTTTTTTTCTTTGGAAAGGTATCTCTCTTGGTGAGGATAAGCACCTCCACGTCTTTCAAAGCGTCTTCCAGCCTAAGATTTTAGGTAAAGGGGTTCAAAAGGATGGTACTAGTTGACTCCTCGGGGGCCCACTTCCTTTTTTGTTGTGGGTCTACCCTTCTCAATTAAAGACTAGAAATAAAGCTGGTTTTGGACTAGGTGGGAGGGGGCAGGTAGTTGAAGGTGACAAGGCTCCTACTATTACTGTGCCAACATAATATTCCAAAGCCCATGAGTGACTCTTTGTTAATCAAGGTTCTTCATTCAGATGCTTATACTGAAACCTTTATTTTACAAGTGTCATCGATCACTTCCAGTTATTCAATTCGGAGTGGAAGCTTATAGAAGACATCTACAAGTGTCTATTGAAGTCCCGCCACTTTGACCGGCTCATCACCGATCTAAGTTTTTTTATTGACTTTGGCTTGATGGCTTCACAAGGTAATATTTCGAAGCACCATTACTTGTTGATTTCTATACTTTGTTTATATGGATCCTAACCCTCCACTGTTGGTTAGATAATCTTCCAAGAAGAAAAACCCCACACCAGACATGGCCTCTATAATGAAAACTACTCTGAAACCCAAAGCTTTGAGGCACAACTCCAGTGGGTTCCAAAATTAGAGCGAAAAGTTGGAGAGGCTAAGTAAAGCCCACTTGAAGAAGCCTCTTGAGAAGAAAAAAAAGAGAGATAGATTGAGAAGCCCAGGGAAAAATATGATAAGGAGAGACTTTTTTCATAAGAAGCGGAAGGTCCCATTGCTTCAAGAGCGTCTAGCCAATTCAGTTCTTCTGGTGCTACAGTTGTACATTTGGCTCCACCTCCACCTATAAAAATAATTACCACTACAACTCCAATCATCAATTTGGTTGAAGAAGAAACAGAGGCCCAAGTAGAATATTTGATAAAAAATGGAAGGGAGTCACTTCATCTAGGACGCCTGGGAAAACGAGGAACTTTTTAGAGGAGTAGGACGACGAACTCTCTCTTGAAGTCCTACAGATGCTTCCTCTCGATCTCTAAACTGCTACTACAATTCTGGACTAAGAGTTGGTAAAATCATGTTATCTCATACAACGATGTGGATCCGATGCAGACGTTGGTGAGCCAGAGTGCAAGGGCATTTGGCATAAAGTGTAGAAGCCCAATCTGTCCTAAGGGACATTCAAAGAAGGAATAGAAAGTCCTCTGAAAAGATATGGGACTGGAACTGGAAGCTAAAAAGGCCAAGGCCAAAGCTGCAGCTCAGAAGAGGGGTCATACTAAAGAGGTAACCTGGCTAAAATCTGGTTTGGCAAACATTGAAGGTTTGAATAAAGAAGTTCACCTATCTCAATGTGAGTGACCTCTTTAACAAAACAGGTCAAAAATTCTGACAACCACCAAAAATAACCACTGAGGCCCTCAAGGTGACCAATAAGGTGAATAATGAGCTAGAGAGTCAAATGGGAGGTTTTGGGACCCAAGTTACCGAACTCATTGAGAAGGTAGATGAACTGAGGTGAAAGCTTCAGATTTCAGGTGAAGAAGCGACGAACTCTTATATGGCCAACTTCTATCTGACTGAATCGTACTAGAGCTTCACTGCCTATTGGCAAAGAATTGCTTACATTAAAGTATCGAATCGGGTAGTTAAGCTTTACCCGAATTTCAACACATCAGAATTGAGGGTTGAGTTCATGGAGGAAGAGCCTCAGATAGCTGCAGACGATGCAGTTAATGCTACTGATAGAGATAAAGCTGGTAAATGTGATATTCCTAATGATGAAGATTAGACTGTTGATGCCCCCTCCCCGAAACTCTTAACAATGAAGCTCCTTCGGCTTAGTTTTAGGGCTTGACTCCTTAATAATGTAATTTGGCCGAAGCTCTTTTGCACTGAACTTGATATGAATAGAACATTTGGCTTCATCTATTTTTGTACTTTCAATTTTTCACTAGGTGTTTTGCATCTTTAATAATAACACTGCACCTCATTGTTACTTCGGCATCACCTTACTGACAATGTCACACTTTTTCCAACTTAACGTAAACAAATTAAGCAATGCTTTTGCATGAAGTACTTTTATTCAAAGTAAACGTATATGGCTACCTCATTCCACAACAATTTGGTCATAACTTATATTGCGCTTCAGCTTAATCATCACTTCTCTTTAATATTAGATGAACTAACCTCAATAAAATTTATTACCTTGAATAAAAGTATTTAAATAAATAGGCCGGGAAAGGTCCTACAGCCCAAAATGATGAGCTTTACTCATTGACAATATTTCCTTAGGTCCTTAATGTTCCATGGATGGGGTTGTGCGGTCTTCAATTCTATAAGTATCAAGTCGTAGCTATTCTATTATGCATAAGGGCTTCCCAATTAGGGCCCAACGTGCTTACGCCTGGCTCTTTAAAGGATATGACCTTCCTTGATACCAGATTGTCTATGCGAAATGACATCTTCTTTACTTTAGCATTGTAGTAACAGGTCATCTTATGCCTCTATGCGGCGAACCTCATTTGAGACTCATCTCTTTTTCTTCAAGGAAATCGAGTTCGTATCTTCTCAACTTGTGTTTAGATATTTCGTTGAAGTGTATGCTATAAGGTGAGGGTACTCTACCTCGACTACACTCATAGCTTTAGCTCTATAAGCTATAGAGAAAGGATTTTCTCCGGTAGCTGTTCAGTTTGTGGTACATATAGCCTATAACATGTGGGGGAGCTCGTCAACCCAGGCTCCTTCGGAAGTCTCAAGTTTCCTTTTCAAGTATATTTGATAATCTTGTTGACAGCTTCAACCTGGTCGTTTGCTAAGGATGGTGAGGTATCAAGAATTAGTTTTTGATTCCTAGTTCCTTACATAGGTCTTTTACCTTCTTATTATCGAATTGTCTATTATGACTGAATAGAGAATGTCGAACCGGCATATTACATTCTTCCAAAGGAATTTGAGGTGTTGGCTTCCATGATCTTAGCCAAAAGTTCAGCTTCAACCCACTTGGTGAAGTAGTCAATGGCGATAATAGCATAACTTACACTACTTCTCCCCTTAGACATGGGTCCTATGAGGTTAATTCCTTACTTGGAAAATGGCTAAGGACTCGATATAACAGTGAGCTCCTACTATTGTTGTCTTTTTGCGTTAGAGAAGCATTGGCACTTGTCACATTTGCGCACAAATTGTAGTACGTCCTTTTTCAATGTAGGCCAGTAGTATCCTTGCCTATGTAATTTATGTGCGAGTGCAGGTCCTCCAAAATGATTGCCACTTACTTCTTCATGAATTTCACGGAGGACGTAAGTCGCTTCATTTCCTACCATGCATCGAAGGAGTGGTGAGGAAAAACCCCTTTTGTATAGCACATCATCTTGGAAAGCAGAGTGTCCAGCTCTTCTCCTAAGCTTGTGAGCTTCATCTTTAATTTCTGGTAGGACCTGATCTTTGAGGAAGGCAATAATTAGTTGTATCCATGATGGATGCCTTCGATCCATATCAGTTCATCTTCTTTCGAAATGGAGGGTCTTGCAAGGTACTCTATTAGAACAACTTTAAGTAGCTCGAAATAATTGCTACTTGCCAATTTAGATAGAACATCGGTGTGGGCATTTTCTAAGCGCGTGACTTTTACCATCTCAAACTTTTTGAAGTATGTAAGAAGGTCCATAACTTGCTTGGGCTATGCTACCAAGCCTGTCTCTCTAGCTAATCTGAGGCCGGTTAGGAGTGCTTCATATTCACCAAAGTTATTGGAAGCTTTAAATCTAAACCTTACCGCACAGTAAAGATTGTAGCCTTCTGGACTTACCAAGACCACTCTTGCCTCGAAAACCATCAACAAAGAGGCTCCAAGTGGGGAGTTCTACAGGTTCCATTGCCTACCTCCATTTTAGGAGCGTTGGTGAACTCTGCCAAAAAGTCTACATGGGCTTGACCCTTGATAGATGTCCTTGATTTATAGGTAATGTCAAACTCACTAAGCTCGCCCACTTCATCATGCTACCCCGAAGCATCAGGTTTCTATAGAACCTGTTAAATTGGAAAGTTGGTCAGCACATGTATGTTGTGAGCCCGAAAGTAATGACTCAACTTTTGATAAGTGGTGGTAAGGGAAAGGGCGAGCTTCTCCATATCCGAGTAGCAGGCCTCGGCTGGTAAGAGGGCTTTCCTCATGTAGTAAAAGGCAATTGATGAGTGACTACCTCTCTTACAAGAACCAACCTGATGGCATCTTTTGATATAACCAAATAAAGCAACAAGGGCTCATCAATTTTTGGTCTGGAGAGGTGGGGGCTATTCGAAGTGCTTCTTCTACTCTTGGAAAGCTTCTTCACACTCCTCTGTCCATTGGAACTTCTTCTTCCCTTTAGAATTTTGCAGAAGATGAGACATTTATTGGTGGGTTGAGATAAAGCAACACAGGGCTGCCACTCGTTGGCGAAGCTCTATCCTTCGTTTGGCTTCTGTGGAGACCTCATCTCCATCAAAGCTTTGATTTTCTCAAGATTGGCCTCAATACCTCTTTGGTTGACCATGTATCATAGGAACTTCCCAGAGGTGACACCAAACATGCACTTAAGAGCGTTTAACCTCATCCTGTACCTCCTTAGAATTTGGAAAGTAGCATCTAGGTGCTTGACATGATCGTTCACCTTGAGGCTCTTCACCAACAAGTCATCTACATATACCTCCATGATTTTTACCAATGAGGTCAGCGAGCATCTTGTTGACAAATCTTTGGTAGGTGGCTCTGACATTTTCAACCCGAATGGCATCACCTTTTAGGAGTAGGGACATATATCCCTTAATGAAAGAGGTGCTCTCTTCGTCCTCGAGATTCATGGGAATTTGGTTATAGCCTGAGTGGGAATTCATGAAGCTTAATAATTCATGTCCCGCAATGGAATCCACAAGTTGAGCTATTCTGATAAGTAAAAAGTTGTCCTTTGGGCAAGCTTGATTAAGGTTGAAGAAATCTATGCATACTCTCCACTTGCCATTGTACTTCTTAACTAAAACTGGATTCGAAATCCATTTTGGGTATGTGGCCTCCCAAATGAAGCCATTAGTTATCAGTTTTTCCACTTCTTCCTTCAAGACCTCATATTTTCAAGGTTGGGGGTCTTCTCTTTTGTCTATGCGGGGCATGCTTAGGATCAATTTTCAGGTGATGGAAACACATCTTTAGGTCAATGCCAACCATATCGTCATGCCTGCAAGCAAAGATATCCAAGTTGTTAAAAAGATTTTGAGCTTCTCCTTGGCTTCATCCGGTAGGTCATTTCCCAATTGTAATGCTTTTATGGGGTCTTGGGGGTCTACCAAGAAGCTTTCGAGCTCCTCCACTAGGGCTATTTATGTTTTAGCCTCCATGATACGAGGATCAAATTCATCATAGGTAGCTTCTTATGTAAAGGTCATCCCTTCTTCCGTGATGTCTACCATTTTGATGTCTTCTCCATTGCTGGTTCACTAAATGAGAGATCAGGCCTTTTCCCATTTGCTATTTAGGAGATACTGTCCTATTCTGATGTTCAATCATATCCTCAATGATGATTTCAACCCTCATCATTTCTTCCAATTCATCGTAAGTAGTAGGGTTTTTGTTCCTAACATCCCTTCAAAACAGGTTATTCATGTTAATGCCTCTTTTGAGGGTGGATAGAGTATCCCTAGCAGCGACCTTTCACAATAGGTCATTTCATCGGTGAAACGAGTTAAGTAACATTTCAGCGTCTCACTAGCCGCTTACCTTATATCTAGGAGGCATTGAATAAGAGCTTCTCCATCTTTCTTGGCCAAATACTTATTCAAAAATGCCTTTTTTAACTCAGGACAACTTCTAATGCTCCAGCTAGTATCCTACTATACCAAATCTCCACTGCACCACTCAAAGTCAAATGGAAAACTCTACATTTTAATGATGGTGAAGCTTATCTCAAACACATTTGAGTTTTGTATTTGTTGAGGTACTTCTCTAAGTGACCTCTCCTTTAGTACCTTGGAATTTTTGGTGGTACGAAGTGGCTTGACATGGGTGCATTTCAGAGTTCTTGAGAAAAGGAAAGGTTATCATCATCATCATCATCATCATCATCATCATCATCAGGCTTAAAAGATCTACATGGTCTATCAGAATCTTCCTCATGATGAAAAGTGCCTACTCGATTCCGTGCAACCTCTGCTGACCTTCTCTCTCGCCTATTTCTAGGTGAGGGGTCATCTTGTGGCCTTTTCACTTACAATCTGGGCCCAGCCATATAAGGTATTCGTTGAGGCCTATCTTATCAAAAATGCTGGCGGACTTCTGAGTTTCTAGCTCTTGTTCATACTCAGGAGGAAAATTGTCTTCACCAAAAAGCGATTCGTCTGTAGGTTTGCCTAATGTATAATTTGAAGATATATTTACTTACAAATCCCTTTCATTAGGGCTAGTGTCTCTTCTCTATCTAGTAGAATGAGCCATTTAGCTCTGTACTTCTTCATTTTGTTAGTGGAAGTGACCTGGTTGGGGCACATTTTGAGGCATTTGGTAGCTCTCCATGTATTTGCATGTAGAGCTCTTGTATGGCAGCGTTTTGGGTTGTGATGCTTCTCTGCTGGTAGCCGTTTCTCCCACTTCTCTAGTGAGGCATGAAATCCCTACCACTTCGATGGTGGTGGTGGCGGCAAGGTCGGTTGCGCCTCACATTACCTCAAGGAACCCTTTCTTTAGGGACTCCTCTTGCCTTCCTTAGATTCGTCTCATCATTACTTGAACTCAAAAGGGGTGGACGCCTCTTTTTTTCAAATATGAGGTCTTTTAGGTAGTTTTTTTCACTAAATATTCCTTTTTTAAAGGATATAGACACCCAAATCAGCAGAACACTTAGAAATTTCTTTTTCCTTGGAACTTCCACTTGTTCTTTCTTCAAGAACGAAACCTTTCTTCAAGAGGAAAATTGAAGCATCTTTGCCAATGAACTTTTTCCATCGAATGTTTGTTGATATAGTGTAGTTTTCCAAGACAGCGCCAATCTATTGACTTCGAAAAATGTACCACCACATGGCCAACAAATCCCTGGCTCACTTGCATCCACATGAGCACTTTTTCTACATACTTAGACAAATCTTTAGTCACCAGTTGCCTTCACTGGTAGTGGGAGAGGAGGTCGTGAACATTTCGATGGTCAAGTCAGTTGACAAAAAGAAGTATATATGAGTGCGGGACAAGCTTAAGGCCCAAACCACAAAAGTGTAAAGGTAATCGGGAGAGAATATATAAGTATGTTGAGAGAGAGAACAAACTTACAATGTTTTTGGAGTGAAAATTTCATTACCCATCACTTGTGTTTGCCTTCGGTCTATATAGTAGCTTAGTTGAAGTGGTGGCCGTTGGATGAACAAGCATGTGGCTTCATCCTAAAGATCAACGCATCTCTCGTCATAGGTGATCACATCAAACGTCCTGGGACCTATAGCATTTAGTGTTTTCTGGAAATGTAGCCACTTTATCTCCTAGGTTTGTATACCTACGTAGTAGACTGACATGATTTGACATTTGTGTTGATATAGGAGGTCACATCAATCTCTTCCATAGAATGTTCGATGTAGAATATCTCTTGGGAGAAATGATAAAGATGTCCCTCGGAATAAGAGGCTTCATGTGAGCTTCAGCCTCATTAGGCACTTTGGTTACACTGCATGGATAGCCTCTATGGTTTGAATACAACGTGAGGAGCTTTGCTTCGATTGCCTTACTTTAGTTGCTAGTGGACTTTGGTTGAGGTGCCCATTTCACCTCCCTTGGAGAGGCGCGCATAGGTGACTATCATGTGACTGACGTGTGCGCTTTATCTTAAACTTCTTTTTAACCGCCACATGAGCTTCAATTGAACTATCTGTAGGCTTTAGTTGAACTACCACATAGGCTTCAGTTGAACTGCCACATAGGTTTTTACTTGGGTCTCAACAATAGGCTTAACATATGTCAAATAGGGCTTAAATTTGTTATTTTTCCTTTTAATATTTACACGGATGTCAAGGGCTTAGTGTTGAAGGTACCCCCACTCAAAAAAGTAAAAGTTTCGATTTAAAAAGGGTAATTAGCACATAACATCTCCACCATTCATTATTATTGTGGAAAACAACCTGACCTTTCATTTTTTGGCATTTTTCCCCTTATTTTCACATTTCATTTCACAAAACAAGCCAAGAACATGAGGATCAAAGCCAGAACACGAGAACAATTTCAAGAATTATATTGGGTGATGTCGATTCGTCAATATTCTTCTTGTTTTCGTCTTCATAACATGCTAGACTAGATTTATTTATGCTAAGAGAACGATGAACTATGTAATATAATTTTTTAATTTTTAATTTTACATTCTTGACATCAAAAGCACGTTTTTGGGTATTGAATAATTTATATGATTTTTTTTATTTTTTTTTAGAATTATTGTGCACGTTAATTGTGTGAATTTGGTGGTTTATTTCATGCATTCGAAAGAAGGGGAATATATTCGATATATATAAATTGTCATATGGTCCGATAGGGGATAGAAATATATTGCTATGCCTTGTGTGAATCTTTAAGTGTTCATAAAAACTTATGCATTCTTGTATATTCGCATATGTCATAGAGATATAGTCGGGTCATATATGAGAATAGATTTTACATTACTCAAGAGAGTGTGTTAAATAATTTATGAACAATGATTCGTCAATATTTCACCGTGTTGTCAAAGTGTAGAAGTAAGTTTAAAACTAAATATTACATAGGAATTCGTGATCATAGTACATTCATCGTAAATTAGAACACTCCAATTTACATTTAATGTCGTTTGCATTTAGTTTAGTTGATTTATTTTTTATTGCATAATTAGTATTATTTTAGTTATAATTTCATCACAACAAACACGTCATTTTATTCTAGTTTCGGTTAAGGTAATAGGAATTGAACTAATCAATCTTCGTGGGACAATATTCGGACTCAAAATCCACTTTATTACTTGTTAACGAACCGTACACTTGCGATGATTTGAATTCGAAATATATTTTTGTGAACAGTGGCAATTAATTTTTTTCATTTTGTATTATTTAATGAGAACGTTATATTTGTCATTTCACAATTTTTAATTAAGAAAATGGATGAAAAGACTTTTTGCGCAATGAAATGTGGAAATACAAAAAAATGTAAGGTAATGTTGTTTTCCACAATAATAGTGAAATGTTGGGACGTTATGTGCTAATTACCCATTTAAAAACAATGTAAACGAGTATTGCCATCAGACTTTTAAACAATAAAAAGAACAAGAAATTCCACCCACGCATGCTTTTTAATTTTCCATTTCAATAATTAGATGATAAAATTATTTTTTTCAAAAATCAAGAGTATCCAACCCCACACCACACCACACCACGCCACCCCCACCCCACCCCACCCCATCCCATTCCACACCACAACCCACCTTAACCCTAATTCATTTTCTATCACAAGAAAAGGTTGCACCTGCTCTATTACACTTCTTCCTCATCGGCACCTATTGACTTCTCTATCACACATGAAACATCACACACTCAGCGATGAGCATCTCTACTGCTCCCAGTGTAGCCTCCATGCTGCTGCTATTGTAGTAGCACTGCTACATAGCTATTTGCTAGTTGTACCATCGTCGTTGAGAAATACTGTATGGTTTTTGTTGATGATGGTGGTTGTTGGTGCAATCTGGGATGGTGGTGATAGTTGTTGGTAAGACTTGTGCACATGTGTGGAGCGATCTAGGCTGTGGTGATGGTTGTTGGTGCAGGTGGTGGTGGTGGTGGTGGTAGTTCGTTAAAGGTGGTGGTGGTGGTTATGGATCTTATGCGATGACGACATTTTGGGTAGTGCCAACGGTGGTAGAGTGCAAGTGGGGTGGTATTGGAGAGATGAAGAGTAATTTGTGACCAATTAATTAGGTTATTGTGACTTTTTTTTTTATGGGAAAATGATTTCATTCATGAAAGGCAATTAGTCTTAAGAAAGGTTACAATAGTGTTTATCAATGAAAATTACATTCTTAATGAAAAAATGGACACTATGCCACCAAAGTACCATATCTTCAAGAGACCATGCATGCCTCGCCAAGTAGTGAGCAGCTTGATTAGTAACTCTATTGCAATGGGAGAGGCTACAATGAGGGAATCATAGCATTAACTCCTTTATTTCGGCTATCAGGGGACGGATTGATGCTGAGGTTAAATTTGGTTTATTGATTTCATTTGCAAGAAACATGCAATCACTCTCCACCAATAAGTTAGAAATGCCCAGATTGAGACATAGTTGTAAGCCTCCCATAAGTGCAACCGGGTTCTAGGATACATTTTTTAGAGCCACTAGCAGCCATAACAATATCTCCTTTATGATCCTGTAAAATAATACCGATTCCAGCCTTGTTAAAATCGAAGAACAAAGCACCATTTACAATGAGCTTAAAGGCATCTTGAGGTGGTGCAGACCATCTACACTTCCGAAACATCACTCCCAGAGCATTTGGTCGTGGAAGGACCAGTGCAGTAGAGATTTTATTGGCTAAGGCATTAGCAATTACTTGTGGTGGGATAGCAATCCGATCATAGACCATTTTATTCCTACCGATACCAAAAGCCCCAGGTAATAAGCAAAAAATCCATGAGAGCATCATTTGATATTGTTGTCAAAATATCATTAGCTGCTTGCAAGAAACCTCCTTAATAGCTTTTATGTTGTAATATCGGGAATCGACTAGTCAGGCTTTCATGGATATATGGACAGTGGATCAAGACATGGCATAGGTCTTTTACTTGGTAACCACAAAAGCGACATTGGGCAACAAAAGGAATTTAACGGTGGATCAAATTTTGTTTTGAAGGCAAACTCTCTTGACAGGCTCTCCAAGCAAAAACCTTTATTTTTTGAGGGATTTTCAGCAACCACATTATATCCCAAAACTTCTTCTTCTCAGCAAAATTTGATAAGTTACCACGATCAGGAGTTAGGCATTTATTGAAGAATCTATAAGCACTACTTACAGAGTAGATACCGGATTTTTCTTGTTCCCATGACCATACATCATGTTCACTCGAGCAGAGTGGATGTAATTTCAGGATAGCCTCAATAATTTTTGGATTGAATAACGTTCTAAGCTTTGCCAAGTTCCATGACTCCAAGTTGGGATCTATCAATGAAGATACTGAACAATCAAGTTGTTGTCTGTAACTTCTTTGTAAACCAGCCTCTAATTCATAGCCTAAATCTCTCACCTCTGGAATCCATTTATCTCTGAGAATATTTATGGTGTTTCCATTACCAACAATCCATCTTCCTCCATGTATCAATAGGTTTTTAGCCTCCCAAATTCCACGCCAAGCATAGGAGGGATTACCACCTAAAGATGCTTTTAAAACGTTGCCATTGGAAAAATAGTGGGCTGAGTATATTTTGTAAACCAAGCTCTCTCTGTGTTGCAATAGCCTCCAGGCTTGTTTACCTAGCATTGCCATATTAAAGATCTCCAGCTCCTTAAATCCCATACCCCCCATGGATTTCAATTTACACATATTTTGCCAAGATAACCAGTGAATTTTCCTTTCCTCCTTCCTTTGGCACCACCAAAATCGAGCCATCATCTTTTCAATTTCAGTGCATAATGTGGAGGGGAGTTTGAAGCAACTCATAACATAGGATGGTATCACCAAAGCCACTGATTTGAGAAGGATTTCTCTTCTTCCCTTGGAAAATGTGTTGCTCTTCCATCCTTATAATTTCAGCCAGACTTTGTGTTTTATTTCAGCGAAAGCTCGAGTTTTGGATCTACCAACCATAGGTGGCAGTCCAAGATACCTTTCATATTGCTGCACTTGCGAAACGTTCCATAGGTTCATGACTGCTCGCTGATCATCTTACTTTACATTTGCACTAAACACCATTGTAGCTTTGTCCCTATTTAGTTGTTGGCCAGACGCATCTTCATAAATACTTAGGATAGCCTGTAGTCGAGAAGTAGTTGATACATTGGCTTCATAAAAAATCAAACTATCATCCGCAAAGAGAAGGTGATTCAATCTTGGAGCTCCTCGACATACTCGAATACCAGTCACGTAACTTCTTCTTTCAGCCTCCTTCAACAAGCTAATCAATCCTTCGGTACATAAAAGAAATAAGTAAGGAGAAATAGGATCTCCTTGCCTTAAGCCTCTAGAAAGAACAATGCGACCAGTTAGTGAGCCATTAATGATGATCGAAAAAGATACGGTAGTGACACATTTCATCACCAGCTTAATAATATTCTCATGGAAACCCAATTTCAGCATAACCGCTTCAAGGAATGACCACTCCACCCTATCGTAAGCATTGCTCATGTCAAGTTTAAGGGACATATATCCCTTCTTACCCTTCTTCTTCCTTCTCAAAAAATGGAGCATTTCATACCCGACAAGTACATTATCTGAAATAAGTCGTCCTTTGATGAAAGCTGATTGAGGCCACGACCTTGGATACCTGATAAGTGCATTTTCTAACGTGT
>CAIGRT010070870.1:0-25100 GCA_903798405.1 Fraxinus platypoda | reverse complement strand
TTGAAAATACGTGACATGTGACATATAATTTTCTTGATCTATGACCAATAAAATAATTTGTGACTTATAAAATTTTAGATTTGTGACCTCGAAAAAACCGTGACCTAAAATTTTTTTGATCTGTGACCGATGAAAAAACTGTGACCTATAAAATTTTAGATATGTGATCTCGAAAAAATCTGTGACCTATAAAAAATTTTATCTGTGACCAGAGAACAGTCGTCGGAGTGGTCGCCGGTCACAGGAATAGTCGCCGGAGCAGAGGTGGGATGGGGTGGGGGTGGGTAATTATATTATATAACAGTTAAATNATATGTGATCTCGAAAAAATCTGTGACCTATAAAAAATTTTATCTGTGACCAGAGAACAGTCGTCGGAGTGGTCGCCGGTCACAGGAATAGTCGCCGGAGCAGAGGTGGGATGGGGTGGGGGTGGGTAATTATATTATATAACAGTTAAATATTTAATTTAATATAATAATTGTAAAATATTATTAATTAATTCATGAAAAATCTGATTTTTGCAATTCTAAACCTTGGGGCCTGATTTTTGATTTTGGGATAGATAAAGCCTGAGTTGTGAATTTTTCCCAAATAATTAAGTTGCTCATGGCCCAAAGTCACTTACTAGAGGGCTCTTATAAGTCTTAGCCCATTTACCCTATATCTTGGCGCAACTTGGTTTCTAACCTATCTCTATATATGGCACATTTTGAGCTATTGTAGCCATGTGTGTATTTGCAAGAAAACTGTGGCTACCGACTTTTATTATACTCTCTCTTTGTAATTGGGTTTAACCTTGTTTCCTCTATTGTTTCTCTTCCCGTGTGGTCGCAAATAACCATCAAATTCTTGTCCTTTGTGGGTGAAAGAAAATAGCAATCGAAGTAAATCTCGAGTTTTGAGCCTTTTTTATTGATTGGTGTTTGATATTGATAGCGTGAAACTAAGCCCATAATACATCGAATCGAAGATCTTGGAGAGCACTTCCACGACACATAGCACACCTTGACATCAATCTTTTTGCACCCCTTTACTAGTAGGTGTTGCTGTTCCTTAATCAATCAACAAATCGCATTATACTTGCAATCAATCCTTCTACATGTATAAGAAGCTTTGTTATATACCTCCTTGTTAAGCCAATAGTCCATTTTGAGGTGACCTGTTTTCTACAATTGTAACATTTAACATTCTTCTTACTTCATGACTTCAATTTGACTTGAGTGTGACTCTCACTAGGTCCATGTTCCGTTTATCTCTCACTTGTTAAGAAAATTGCCTCATCTACCCTATTTGATTTTACATCTTTAATCTTCTTTAATAATACTCAATGCTGTCACAAACACGACTCCTTATGATATGCTGCTAAAATTTATAATGAGTTAACCATCTGAATCATGATGACTTTGAATTAGGATCTCAGCACATTCTGCATCCTCGATAATGACTCTCAAAGTTGTATGTTGAGTAAATAAGGTATTAATGGCATTGATGTAATTTGTCATTGTTGTAATTTTCATAATACAAAGAGATTAGAGTCTCATCTTTAAGAAAATATTAATGACTCGACCTTACATGATTTTTTGAGTATCATATATCTCATTTGCCACTTTCTACTCCACAATAACTAGAAAAACCGAATCACTAATGCAAGACATACATTGTCAATAGCATTGTCGTACACGAACTTTCAGTAGGATCATGTTTTGTCATTTAATTTGAATATTAAATGTACGAGTGTATAGTACTGTGACAATCCAAGGGCTCTGATTACAGCATTAGAAAATTGATTGCGATAAAGTGAGAATATAAAAAAGTGAAAGTTAGGAAAACTTGAAATAAAATGAATGTAATTTTATGTGAAAATACAAGTATATTGATTCAACTATTGTAGAAGAATTACAATAATTTTTTTAAATACAAGGAGATAACCCCAATTTAATTTAGAGTAAAAACTCACAAGTATAGAATGATTCCATTATTGTAGAAGAATTATAATTTTTTTTTTTTTAAATACAAGGAGGTAACAACAAACATTCTGGAGTCTCAATTATGTTTTTATATTCTTGCACACCTACGGCTTTAGAATTTGCTTCAATTTATAGGCAAAAGCTATCACTATACACCACTATTCAGAACTACGTGTCTTTCGTAAGTTCACCAACTACTTAATTTTTCAACAAAAGCAACTGATTGGTGGCTGTTATAAAATTCTTCTCTATAAATCAATAGCGGCTAGCTTTAAATGTTTCAATATTTATTTTTATTCCTTTAATAGTGGTGTTCGTGGACTAATGAACAAAATGCCAATTCAAATCACTCGTTTCTATTGATCAAACAAAGAGTGTACTATCTTTTTCTATTTTTTATTTCAAACAATAAATGGTGTAACAAATATACTAATGTCACTGCATCGAGTCATTAATTCTAGCCCTTGCTATTATTTGTACCGTAGATTATCCACAGACAATAATTTCTTAATGGAGACAAGAGGCTAGACACTAGTACCCACAAATTGTGGCATTATTCATCATTTGCACTATTCTTTAAGGACTGTGCACCAAGAAACTATCATCAAAGAGTGTGGAGTTGATGAACTCTTCAAGGACCGGGAGTTGTTGGTCGTCATCGTAACTGTACATTAGAGGAACCATTCTTGCAAGATTAAGAGAAGCTTTTGTGAAGGATGAACTTGTTGAGTTTTGATTTAAATGCAAGCACTCCATGTTAAGACGCTTCCATTCATTTGATATAATATCAACAACATGCTCTCGCGCAATCTCAATGGTCGATCCTGGATTCTCTTTCACATAGCACTCTATGTACGAACCATCGTTTCCATCTTGCTGCTCATCCTGTCATTAGGTTGATACAAAACAAATTAACAATGAATTTGAAATTAAGTAACATTGAAGTATCAATCATAATGTTTAAAATTCTAGACGATGGACTTGCCTAAAAGGTTAAATTGTCATAGAGGGGAAGAGGATTATGGAGTTACGATATAAAATTTTAATATGTAATTACCTTGGCACTTCCAAAGTCATCCCAGAGACGGAGAATAGCGGCCACAGAGGATATGAGTTCTGATATATCATCCACCTGAACGGCCCCTCCTGTTCTTTTATTGATTCCCAAAAGAAAGAAGAGGTGGACGAGCACCACATGTACTCCTGAACTCACCTTCCCATTTTCTAGGTACTCATTGGAGGTTGGTAAGTGCCGTGAAGCAAACCATTTAGCTTCTACTAGGAAAGCATCACACAGACTTGCCCACTACAATAAATGAAGGATATGCCATTAATGTGATTTAGGTTCGTCGTGTAGAGATATATTAGGCTCTTGTTTGGTTTAGCTAAAAATGTTAGATTTTAATCTTAGTCAAAATCAAAATTTAATTTTAACCATACATTTGTTTGACATGTTTTTATTGACTTTTTGACAACACATTTTATCAATTTTTATCAAAATGATTTAAAAATCTTATTTTTATCTATACCAAATAGGAGCCACGTATTTGTACGGATGGAAAAGACTATCCATCTTACCGTTGATTTTAGGGAATCGATGGGATTATATCCGTGTTTTTTGTAAATCTTGTAGCATATATCATTTGTCGTGTCAAGAAGAGCCTTGTAGCACATCTTCCAGGATTTTGGTAACATGTGAAGGGCCTCATAGTCCCACCTGTACACAATTTAAATATTCAAATCATCAAAAGATATTCAAGTTTAAATCCTCAGTTAAACATATTGCATGTCCACTCTTTTTTTTCCCTACTAAAACTAGAAAAGAAAATAACTCAGGCAAAGAAGATGAGGATAGCCAAGCATTTTTATACATGTGTACAGCTCGGGTAAAGACAGTAAGTTCTTCTGGTGTCCCATAAAGATCAAAAATGTCATCTATTATGTAAATAAACGTGATGGATTTGGTGAGCTCAAGCCTTTGCTCCGACATGCTTGGATCACTTAGGGAGGCCATGGACCATGTATACCATTTTAACGGTTGGTTCCTAGCCTGCTTAAATTCCTGAGCCAGGCCAAGGTCTTTCCACCACCTGAAATTACAAAAGATTCCCTTTTCAGTTTTCCTCAAAATAGTCGAGAAAATTTCAAACGTGTTATGTCTTCTTACTTGGAAATTTGGATCAGTTCTTGTTGGTTCACGGTCTGTGCCATGGAAATATCCATTTTTGCGAGCTCTTTCAATGTTTTTCCCCATCCATTTATGCCTTGGAAATCTCTAATATACTTCTTTGCAGTAAATCTTGCAATGCTCTTGTGATAAGGATGCTTCAATCTGTTACTAACAATTTGGCTACTAAATTTTGCTGCTTCATCAAGAATATCTTCTCCTTCTGTCACTAGCTGAGCAGCTTCATACAATTCCATCAATCCTCTAATATCTTCCTTTAATTTCCCTTCAAACACCCCATCTTTTCCCTTGAATTTGTTGAATATGTCTGTGGCATGCAATTAATTACCAATAACCATTGTTTGCTCAAGTAATTATCAAAAACAAGCACAAAACAAAGGAAAAAAATTTCAACCTGCGGGAATGAAAAAACCATGTTCTCTCAAGAGTCTGAAGAAAAGTGAAAGATCATGAAGACTGTAATAGGAGTATCCATCAAAAGAAGTGGTGGCTTCCATATAATGTCGCTGAAGAACTGCTTCAATCTCTTCCTGAAAATGGTAGTCAACACCTAGTCGCTGGATAGCATCCACCAACATTAAGCTTTCTATTTGTAAAAGATTAAGGAGACTAAAGTTATTTTCCCTGACATCCTTCAGTTTTTGTTCATATTCCATGGAAAATTCATCCTGCAAGTAAGACTGTTTTTTGCTTTGCGTGAATATTAATATATAGATATATATATATAAATAAAAAATAGTTTTAGAACATTAATAACCTTAAAACTTTGCCCATTCAGAATGGTTTGATGGGGTTTAGAGAGGTCAGAAGTTTCTTCAAGAATGGTCCACTTCTGAGGAGTAGCTCTGCTCGGAACAGGAGATGGTCTAATATCTTCATTAAAACAATGGCTGGGTAAAGACGAGGAGCTCTTGGAGACTGCCATGGCAGAGAGAGATGTATTTTTAGACAAAGAGCTATGCTTATTAATTAGAAGACGTTTGTTTGATAAAATTAAGAATTAATTATGGGATTTATATAGGGTGCAACACATGCATGGAAGTTCCTGCTCCAATATTTTCCACGTGAATTATGCCGGCCATTAGTGTTTGTGTGGCGCATTTCATTGTAAGGGACCTCCAAGAAAATGTTTAGCACGTGCATTGATATAGATAATTTCTTCACGTTGTGGTATTTACGGTCGGTGTCATCACTACTTTGTGAAATATATTCTAATGTTGAAGATTCTTTGTTTTCCATTTAGTGTTAATCCCATATAAGAATTCCATTTAATATTCAAAGAAAGTGATCTTTTTAAAGTAAATTTGGCTTTTAAATTGACTTGATCTTGTAATGAGTTAGTTGTAAGAGGACTCCTAATTTGTAGATCATTCAATATTTGCTAGTAGGCACTCATGTTCCGGTCCTACCAATCATTACATTCATTTTCTAAATATTTGAAAATTTTGTGTTCATATCCTCACCTAACAATCATTTTTATTTGAACATTAATGTCATGACACTCATGTCAATAGAATTAAGGGGTAAAGTCGTCCATAAAGATTTCCTTTATATAAAAAATAATTAAACGATTACATCAACTTTCATTTAGAAATTCGAATATGATATAAGTCTTCAATGTTTCTTGAAATTTATCTCCAATCCTCCAAGACATTCGTAAGATCATCTATTGTGGATTGTTAAAAACCTTTTGCCACATAAGAAAAATAAAATTTCTACATAAATACAATTTCAATAACTAGAAACGTGGCAAGAAAAAATAGATATTGTAAATATGATCATCTAGATGTAGAGTCTCTAATGGAAGAAATGAGTTAGCAAATTTTAGTCCTCTCTCCTATGTTTTTTTCTTTTCTATTTATTTTTTTCTGTCTTATAAATATATGCTAGAGATAAAATTTGTGTCTCAGAAGGAACCCATTGAAAATGAATTTTTATATTAACGTTTAGTCGTAGAGTTTTTCAAAATGAAATATTATCAAAAAGCTGATTGTTTGACTGTCAACAAAAGGAGTACCATAACATTATTGTTTGGCTTTCATATGACGTAACAGTTCAGTAGTTTATACCCACACAGAACTCATCCAAACCTGCCGACGGAGTCATGGATACCTCTGTAACAGTTCAATAATTGTTCAGCTGTTTAATTACTGTAGTTCATGCCAATTCATATTGACAATTTGGCAGCCAGCCAGCATAGATAAACACTTTTGATTTATTTATTTTACGTACGGCATAATTAATTGACTAAACATTTTTTATTATATAAAATCTATAAAATTAAACATTTTGACAGAATTTTTTAGTATAAGTCGTGTATCTGAAATATATTTGTTTAAGACATTAAAATATGATACATCAATAAATGAAAATTATAAAAAAATATGAAATACCATAATATCTTGTATCATCTTAAATTTCTTTTATAAAATATATCATCGTTCATCAACAAATGGAAAAAAAGTAATGAATAAAATTTAATTGAAAAAATCTTTAAATTGATTCAAATTGATTTGTAGGAAAATAAGAAAATTTGATTCTTTAAATTATTTGGCATAATTAATTCAAAAATTTCAGTTTTCTCATAGAAGCTGGATTTAGAGGTTTTTAGAGAAAAAATATAATAATTTATATCTTCTATAAAACAAATTTCCACAAAAAAAAAAAAGTTAATTTTTTTCAATAAGAATATACAGGTAAGGTGAAGAATGGTCTGCCGCACATTTGGAACCTGTGGTGAGTCCCACGTTTTTAAGAAGTAAGATTAGGACATTTGTATACGAATATAATTTTTTTTTTAGTGGACCATTAATATAGAAATTATTTATAGGGATATTTTCATAGATGTCACAATATTTGAAAATGCACCAAAAATTCTCACTTTTACTAATGGTGCTCAAAAATATGACTTTAGCTCAAATTTATGTGTAGCAACAACCCCACCAATTGCGCGTGTTCATGATCCATGTACTGAAATCGAATTGAAATTCAAAATCCCAAATATGAATATACATCCGGCCGAAATACGCAAAGATGAAAATTTGAATTGGTACACTTCAGTTCATAAGGAAACTGCTCTTTATTGTACTCCTAAAAGTTGGAATATTAAATATGTTGTACTTCAAAACCATTCATAACGTATGAATTATTACATATTTACATTTGATGAGAATGGACCACCTAAACATATTTTAGACTGGACAACAAAGTTTAATCCAATGATTTTCTTAATTTTTTTTTTTTTAGTTCAAATTTATGTTTAGCAAAAACACCACTAATTGCACGTGTCATGGTCAAAACAAAAATCGAAAAAACGGTAGGGGCAACTACAATAGATTAGGTTTTTCAAATTATCAAATCAATTGACGTACAAAACATTAGCACCAATAGGAATCAAACAAACTACAATAATGAGTGTATGTGGTTCATGCATCAAATCTCATAATTGAATACAAAATACAAACTGAAATAAAACTTTCTCAAGCAATGTACCAATATTAGCATAGATATACCGTTTCAAGTCAGAGATGGTTATTGTATCACACAGGACGATCAATTAAATCCAAAAAAAATTGGAGGTTCATGTAATTTTTTGAACTTGGTCGAATACTCGACCATGATTATAATACATAACTAGTAACAGTTACGCAATCAAGTTATACAACTGGCTAAACAACTATATTTTCGCAAACTACAAAATAAACTACACATTTGAAAATAACTTATACAATGTTTTTCTTTATCAAAATACAAAGATTAGGTACTTGAGTTTCATAACCTACAAAGTTCCACTATTTTCATCCATTCAAAAAGGGACGACAATGTTTTTCATTCAACAAATTTCAATTACCACATGTTTTTCATCTCTTTCTACCACTCCTAGTATACGGTGTTCGGTTCGAAGCAAACGGTATTTAGATTCGCATCTAGTGCTGCTACTTCATCACCACCATTTATTCATTTTCAAAATGATCGGTAGCATTTGAGGGCACCTCCGGTACATCTCCTATACTAGAAGACGGCGCTGACGTGCCCTTTAGGCACTCATCCAATGGCATTATAGCTTGTCCATCTATAATAAAATCAGTAACATGAACGGATATCAAAGGTCAGATAATGATATGTAATACATTTAATTCTTAACACAAATAGAAGAGTAGCTGAAACAAGTTTGGTATTGTACCATAACTGTCGAGAATTGCAGAACATAACTGTCAAGAATGACAGTTTGTCTCGACAGATGGGTTCCATAAGAACTACATGAGAATTCTCTATATGAAAACATGAATCAAATATGTGAATCCTCAAATTGAACCACATTGCATCAAATTTAAAAACATTTCAACTCACAAATTTAGTCAACATTTAAATTAAACTAAAAAAATTCATCTGAATGACACATGAACCGACTGATAAGTGTATTTTATACACTTATTCGGGGCCTAAAATATCAATATTTTTTTTTGACAAAATATATCCTAAATTGTTGTATTTTATATTATTTAGGTTAAACTCAATGGTTGAACGCGAAATTGGAAGAAATAAAAAAAATCAAGGAAAATGGAAAAATTCAAAGTTTGAGGATCAAATTGAAAATATTCAATAGCTGATTCGGACCACGAGACGATAGTTCAAAAATTGTTAGGAGACAATTGGATGTAATTAGAACTCAAAAAAGAATGGAATATGATCAAAATCAATTTCCAATCGCACAGGTTATATTCCAGATTTTTTGTCGAAGATTAAAATCGATTTTTGGCACAGTAAACGTCTGAATTATAAATATTCTATTTGTAGCCCTTTGAGCTAGCTTTCTAACACACTTTGAATTGCCTCAATCGGATATCAGGAGAGAAAGTTATGGCAAAAATACTGACTGTTGTGCAGAGACAAAAAATTCGCGCGAATGGAACTTTCCTTATTCGATTGGAACTCTTTTGGAAACCAATTTAGACGTGATTTTCAACCAATTTTCTAACCCTACAAATACATAATAGCAGAATACATATGGAGACCTTTCATATACATATTATACTACAATATTCATCAATTATTATCATCAAACGAGGAGAATTCATAGTTTTTGTGAGAGAATTGAAGGGGTTTTCAAGAATTTAATCAAGTAAAGATTTAAACTTGATTTTTAGGCAAAGAAGAGAAAGCGCAAGTGGAGATTTAGAATTCATAGTTTTTGTGAGAGAAATGAAGAAAATTTGCAAGAATTCAATCAAGTGAAGATTCAAACCTAATTTTTGAGCAAAGAAGAGAAAGCGCAAGTGGAGATTCATCAAGAAATCATTGAAGAGATTCAAGAAACCATTGAAGAGATTCATCAACAATTGGCTTGTGGAGAAATTAATTAGGTGACGGTTAAGCGAAACCATGAATCTCAACCACGTTATTCTTCCAAAATTCTCAAGTGTTTATGTTTTCTTATTTTGTAAATTTTTATTTAATTTTCTTTAATTTCAAAAATCAAATTTTATTGTGTGTTTGTTTTTTATTGTTATAATTAAATCGATTAAAGTTGTGTAATTAAAATTAAACATTCCTCGAGAAATCGACAATTCGAACTCAAAAGATTCACTTTATTACTTAAACGCAACCCGTGCACTTGCGGTATATAATTTTAGCTAATAGAGCGGAATATGATATCTCAACAATTAGTTTTCAATTATTTTGTATTGATCATTAGACATCTATATAGATCTCAATCAATACTACAAGAAATGGTGCTAAATATGATGAAGAGTGGCGATTTTCCATCCAAAAAGACACCAGATTTCAATTTGAAAAAACCAGCCAACAGCTAGTTTTTAACTTTATGCAGCTGCATAGAACAAACTTATGTGGCCACATAAGTTGTTCGATGGCAAGATGTAAAAGTCCTGCAACCAACATGCGACCGCATGCCTCCATGGTCTATGTGATCGCATAGGCCAAAGTTTTGGCTATCAATTCCATTTTTTGTTCCCCACATTTTTTATTGATTTTTGAACGACAATTTCAACAGATATTTTTGTATGTATTTCCGAACGGGGAACGGAGAATCATCAGTAAGACTTGCCAGATTATCTTAAACTCACTTCTGTATATTTGCATTCTGAATGGTTATAATGGCATAATATGTCAGATCATCTTAAGATAAAAATTAAAAATTGTTTTCATTTGAACTAATTCAATTATTCTTACTAAGTCTAAATATAAGAACTTGATTCGACGTGCTTATTTTAAAATACATGAATTTTTTCAAGCAGAAGTGATTAATAAAGTGACTCGAATTCGAATACTTGTAATAATTTAGAAGATAAGAGGGCGTATAGTTGGTAGATTTTTTTATAATTTACTCTCATCATTCACTATATTTATCTTCATTAACTTTCAGAAATATTCTTTTATTAGTTCCTGCTCGAGGCACTTCTAACATATAAAAACGTAATTTTCACATCTCAATTGTTTGTATTTCTTTTTCCATTTTCTGTTACAATTTAATTGTAGTGGTATAATAAACTGTTAATTTTTTAATAATTTTTTATATTAAATATCATTCAAATGTTTGCTTTCTTTGTTATTTCATTTCATAGTCTTTATAAAAATTAACATGTTAATTCTAACGATTTTCTCTTTCTTTTCTTTCTAATTTAAGATAAGATAAATCTTACTTTTGCATCAAACCAATTGGTACCATCAACTTTTATCAAAATCTACTATACTTTTTATCAAAATTGTTACATGAAACTGAAACTCTGGTGCATTGTGTATAGTGCATATTCTGTTTCTTTGATTCTTTATTCTTTCCTTTGTATTATAAACTCATGCAATGTAATTATTTTGAGTGAGAGAGAAATAAAAGATAGAAATCTTTCTTCCATTCAAGATTTCTTCCATTTAGTAGCTACACATTCAAAATTTACATGGTATCAGAGCATGAAATGGAATAATCAAGTAATCAATATATTTCACCCCAAAATGATGAGATGTGCATAGATGCTAACCAAAATTGATCAACACTCACTGCTCATGATCCAACTCAGCCCACAAGTCCATTCTACATTGGTAGCAGTGAAGGCTCGGGTGCAATGCTTGTCACACACACTCTAGATTCAAACAATTACCATTCATGGGCTAGATCGATGAAAAGAGCCCTACGCATTAAGAACAAATTGGGGTTCATAGATGGCTGTATTTGTGAACCATCAAACCCCAATGATCCTCTAATGGAACACTAGTTACGATGTAACGATATAGTGATAACTTGGATGCAGAATACAATGGCATTAGATATCAAATGCAGCACAGTTTATGCAGAGACTACTCATCAACTCTGGCTGGAATTGGAGAAACATTCTGCTCAACAAAATGCACCAAGGATCTTTAAGGTAAAACAAGGTGTTACCACTTTGATGCAAAACCAAGATTCAGTGAGTGTATACTTTTCTAAACTCAAAACCTTACTTGATGAATTGTTGAACTATGAATCCATTCCTAACTGCACTTGTGGAGGCTTGAAAGTTGTGATTGAAAATCAGCAAAGAGATTGGGTAATGAAAATTTTTATGGGTCTCAATGACTCCTACAAAGGGATAAAGGCTCAGATTCTATTAATCAAGCCCTTTCCCAACCTTAATGAAGTATACTCAATTGTCCAACAAGAGAAAAAGGTGAGGAAAATATCTACTACATGGTTTGAGCAATGACTCTATGGATTTGTTAAGCAGAAGCAATACTGATAAGTAATCTAGTGGATCATGAAACAGGGATATGTACTATTGTACCTACTGTAAGATTCCAGGGCATTCTCTCGAGAGATGCTTCAAGGACAACACAGATAGACCTGTGTGTTCTTACTGTCAAATGCCTGGCCACACAGCCAGGAGATGTTTCAAACTGAATGGATACCCAGCAAACCACAAGTCAGATGGGAAGCCTAGACCCACGGTGAATCATGTTGCTGCAGCTGTAACTTGTGATCATGAAAATGTAAAAGACAAATCTCAGATGCCATTAACTTAGGAGCACTACTCACAGCTTTTGGCACTCTTAAAATCTGCCCCTAGCACTCAAATTTCCACTCATTCAGCTAACAATGTTCAAAGCATGCTTGCGTCTTCTTCTGCTGATTATAAAATGTCTGGTATATGTTCTTTGTCTGCCTTTTCTTCTAAACCTCCTAAAGTTTGTGACATTCCATGGATTTTAGATACAAGAGCAACGGATCATATGATCTGTTCTAAATCTTTATTTCACACCATTCAAGCCGATGTCTCATCCACAGTAGCACTACCTAAAGGGAAAGTAGTACCTGTTACCCACATAGGAACAACCAGAGTTACAAAATCACTCACGTTCAGTGATGCTCTCTGTGTTTCTCATTTCTCTTTCACTTGATTTCAGCTAAGAAATTGGCTCAAGAACTAAATTGTTGCCTTATTTTTTTTTCTTTGATTGTTGTTATATTCAAGACCTCTTGAGATGGACAACGATTGGAATGGGTGAAGTGAAGCAAGGACTCTACCATATGTTGCAAGAGGATGTCTCTTCTTCAGCCCTATCAAATGCCTTGCTCAAGCACAACCTGAAAACCAGTATTCCTACTTCTGTTGACAATGTAGAACTTTTTGACCTTTGGCATTACAGGATAGGTCATTCTTCTTATCTTAAGTCACATAATGATCAACCTTGTGTTGTTTGTCAATTAGCAAAACAACACAGGTTTCCTTTTTCCTGATAGCCAGCACAAAACCAATGATTGTTTTGAGCTAATACACTGTGATATCTAGGGCCCTTACAATGAAGTTAGTTTTGATGGTTCTAAATATTTTTTAACTATAGTGGACAATTTCAGTAGATGCACTTGGATTTACATGTTGAAACTGAAATCAGAGGCCACCACTACTTTACAACACTTCTGCACTATGGTAGAAAATCAATTTGAAACTAAAATAAAAATTAGTCGAAGTGATAATGGAGGGGAGTTTATCATGAAAGATTTTTACCTACAAAAAGGGATTATACATCAAACAACGTGTGTGGAAACGCCACAACAAAATGCCACTGTAGAAAGAAAACATCAACACATTTTAAACGTGGCAAGAGCATTGAGGTTTCAAAGTGGTATTCCTATAAAATATTGGAATCCTTGTGTCCTAACAGATGTATATTTGATAATAGAATTCCAATTCCTTTGTTAAATCACAAAAGCCATATTGAAATTCTTTTCAAAACTAAACCAAACTATGATCATCTCAAAGTTTTTGGATGTTTGGCCTTTGCCACTACTCTTGTTCAAGGTAGGCATAAGTTTGATCCTAGGGCCAGGAAGTGTATATTCATTGGATACCCCTTTGGCACCAAAGGATATAAACTACTAGATTTAGACAATGGAAAAAAATTTCTCTCGAAATGTGACCTTTCATGAAACTGTTTTTCCATTCAAGATTGAAAAAATGAGTTGTCATGACTCTTTGCCAAGCCCCAATGAGCTCAGTTATGCTAAAAATCCTATTATATCCAATACCAGCTTGCCCTCACATCACAATACCATTTGTCTCCATATGATAGACATGGCTACTCTTGAACCATCTAGTTTGCAAATGAAGCTGGTGAACTTGATAATAGTCCCCTACAGGAATCAGAATTTGAACAAACTACCTATACACACTTACCTCGAAGGTCAAATAGAATAAAAAGGGCTCTAGCACACCTCCAAGACTTTATATGCCAGTAGGCCACCACTTCACTTCGCCCATCTCAGTTATTGAATGATCAAGAGGTACAAACACAATCAGGTAATCCTTTTCCTCTTACTGCTAGCATGACTTATGGAAAGTTGTCTATACCATACAAAGCATTTGTGACCTCAATAACTTCATACACTGAGCCCAAAACCTACCTAGAAGCTAGTACATCTCCTAAATGGAAAGCTGCCATGAAAGCTGAGATTACTACCCTTGAACTTAATGATACTTGGGTGATTGTTGACTTACCTCATGATAAAGAAATAATAGGTTGCAAGTGGGTGTATAAGATTAAATTTAATATTGATGGGACTATAGAAAGGTACAAAGCAAGACTTTTTGCAAAGGGGTACACACAACAAAAGGGGTTGGATTATCATGAAACTTTTTTACCAGTAGAAAAAATGGTGATAATGAGAACTTTGTTGGCAATTGCAGCAGTAAAAGGATGGTTTCTACAACAATTTGATGTTAATAATGCATTCTTGCATGGAGACTTAGAAGAGGGAGTATACATGGATCTACCACCTGGATATCTTAGTAAATAAGGGAGAAAAGTGTGCAAACTCAAGAAAAGTCTTTATGGACTTAAGCAAGCCTCTCGCTAATGGTATTTAAAATTTTTGAATTTTATCATTCAACAGGGGCACTTCTAATCCAAAGCTGTATAGCTTATTTACAAAGGGGATTGACACTTCTTTTACAGCCATTTTAGTGTATGCGGACGATATAATAGTTGCTAGCAATTGAATAGAGACAATCAATCAATTGAAGTGTTTTCTTGATAACCAATTCAAAATCAAGGACCATGGGAAGCTGAAATACTTTCTCGGCATTAAGGTTGCCATATCAACAAAAGGGATTTACTTATGCCAACAAAAATATGCTTTGGATATCCTAGGAGACTGAGGAACTATTGGCTCAACTCTTGCCAAAATTCCTCTAGATCAAAATGTAAGATTGTCTAGGGAAGATGGAAACATTTCCCGTGAACTTGCCCTCTTTAGAAGATTGATTGGGAGATTGTTACACCTTACTATCACAAGGCCTGATATATCCTACTCAGTACAATTATTGATTCAATTTATGGATAATCCTAAACTACCACACTTGCATGCAACACACAAAGTCTTGCTGTATATAAAGAGATCACCAAGGGAAGGAATATTCTATCCTGTGAATTTTGAAATTCAGCTCAAAGGATACAGTGACTCGAATTTGACTACCTGTCCAGATACTAAGAAGTCTGTGACAGGATATTGTGTATTTGTAGAGAGTTCTTTGGTGTCTTGGAAGTCAAAGAAGCAATGAGTTGTCTCTAGATCATCTGCTAAAGCATAGTACAAGGCAATGGCCACTGTATGCTGTGAATTAACCTGGCTTGGCTATCTGTTTAAGGACTTACAGATTGCACATCCACAAAGTGCAAAATTGCATTGTGATAACAAATCAGCCATACACATTGCTACAAATCCCATCTTTCACGAAAGAACAAAATACATAGAGATAGATTGCCATTTGATTCGGGATAAAATTCAAGAGGGGAGTATTTCAACTGAATATGTGACCAGCAAATCTCAAGTGGAAGATATTCTTACCAAGAGCTTAGGCACTCAAAACTTTTATTCATGTATGTTCAAGATGGGAGTAGTAGATATCTATTCTCCATCTTGCGGGGGGCTATTGAGAAATAAAAATGAAGCTGAAGCTAATCAAGTGGATAAAAGATAAGATGAGTTGGACAGAAGATATAAAGGAGAACACATCAACACACTTGCTGGCAGTTGCCCTTAACAGATCAACAAAATAGGAATCATCCAGAAGAAAAGCAGTTGGGCATTCTAGAAGAATGATAGAAGAAAAGTTGGTTACAAAATTGTTACATGAAACTGAAATTTTGGTGTATTGTGTATAGTGCATATTATGTTTCTTTGATTCTTCATTCTTTCCTCTATATTATAAATACTCATGCAATCTAATTATTTCGAGTGAGAAAGAAATTAAAGATAGAAGTCTTTCTTCCATTCAAGATTTCTTCCATTCAGTAGCTACACATTCAAAATTTACATATGAGGTTAGATGTTCTCTTGATCATTTCAAAATTACGAAGTTCTTCCAATTCTCAATCTTAATCCGATTGAGGAGTTGTTCTTTATTTAAGTTACTTTTTAAGTCGAAGTCACTAACATTCTAGAACTTTATTACATCCTAAATTTTACTAAGATGGCTTTTTTAGTTTAATGAAGATGACACTTGTATTTAGAGATTGCTGAATAATTGAATGTACTATGGAACCCTACGTTTCACTATTCTGAAGAATGATTCATGTATTCACGTGTGGTGTTTGGGATGATTCTCATAAAATGTGTAGCACGTTCATACCGTCCAGAAGTAACTTATCATGCGGGCATTGCTCACTTGTTGACATATTTGCTTTCCGATACGTGTAGAACAGAACCCTGATACATTTTTCCAGTCTTTGGAATTCCATTTTTAAAGATTGACATTGTTAAGTAGTTTTAAGCCTTTTATATTGATTATTATTTTTGCATTAGTGTTGGGCAAATTGTTGTCAAACGATATCCCGGACTACAATGTTAAATCATTATTTATTTAGTCAGCATCGACCAAATGACTAAAGTGAAATATCGACACCTTAAATGTAACTACCAAAGCCTATAGCTTATTAGATATTGGAAGTAGCCTAATTTAATTAGAGCTACTCATGGCTCGACCCTTTACTCCTTGGATGGCTTTTGGTGTTTGGCCCACTTATTGGTTACCTATTAGTTGTCTTTTGGGTCCAATCCACTAATTAACCTAAAAGCCCACTCTTACTACTATATACTGGGCGCTTATTTTGTATTGTGATAGACACGTTATTTTCATAGCCCCCTTTTTGAGATATAGTCAGCTGCTTCTTTCTTGGCTTTGTGCGCTCCCTTTTGCAGTATCTTTCTTGTCTCTTTCTCTCTCTCTTAGCCTTTGTGGCTGCTGCGTGGCTGCAATAACCTTTCATTCCAATGTCCTTAGTGGGCAATACAGAAGCAAATGGAATAAGGTGTGGTTGTAGGAGTTTTGGGTTAGAACTTTGGTGGTGTCAATTTCGGTATATGTGATATATTGAGCTCGAAAGCTTTTGGTGGTCATTATTCCGCTCAACATTTGGTATCAGAGCCACGGTGGTGTGTGAATTTCGGCGAGGAACTGACCAAAAATCGGTAGGAAGACATATTGAAAATTTGTTCGTCATTCCTTCATAAAATCGAACCTGCAATCCCATTTTTCGACCAAACCAGTGGCTGGTTGAAGAATCCAACTGGCAGTGGTGTGTGTGGTGGTGACGATCATCGACAGCGATGGCATGTGAAGATTCAAGCGGAGGCGCGTCCGGAATCACCTGGGGAAGTTTTCTTTGGACAAAATTTTTCTAACACATTTTCTAACGATTTGATGGTGTTAGTTTTCTGTTTCAAGTCATACGGTGAAATTTGGACGATTTTGCCCCTGCACGTTTGTGATTCAATTTGTGTTCGATTGGTTACTACAATTGTTGGAGACTTTAGGGCGAATATTGGTGGTTCTAAAGTACTAAATTCGTATATTTCGTTATTTACGGACTCAGATAGGTCCTCTCTGATAAATTGGCTTATCTCATTTTAATTTTCAGCATTAGCGTATCATCGTGTGGGGGTGACAATATATTGGGGTTACCGTGTGGGGTAACCATTGCTTGTGCTAGAAATTAGGAACTACTTGCCTTTAATTGTTACGTGGTTAAATTGTTCATTTGATAAGTTTCAGCATATTATCTCTGTGATATATTGTACGTGAAACTATTTTATTGGCATATCTCTTATTGTACCATTAAGTTATTAGAATACCTAGACCATACCTATTCAAATATTCCGTTGATCTAAGATCATAAATCTTAAGAAAATTTGGGAATCTAGAATGGTGTATATTATTTGTGACCCTAGATCTACTTCGTGTGAATTGATTATGATTTTATATTTTTGATTGATTATTAAAAATGACAACACACAATTTTGGTTTGAGAAATTTTAACGGAAAAATGTAGTTTTTCAATCTGACACCAGAAAATTCGAGGTCTTTTGATTCAACAAAAGGTTTCAAAAGCCATTGATGACAATTTTACTGCTGATTTTTCAAAAGAACAAAAAGAAGAAGTCGATGAGCTTGCTTATACTTCAATTAATTTACACATGTCTGACACCGTTCTAAGAAAAATGGGTAAACTGAAAACTACTAAAAAACTGGAAGACTTGTATTTGCTCAAATCTATTTCGAACAAGCTTTACTTACTTGAGCAATTTTTCAGTTTTAAAATTGATCCTCAAAAGATCTTGATGACAATGTAGACGTATTTAACAAACTTGTTGAAGATATTGTTAACTATGAAGAGTCAGTGTCTGTCTTTCTTAATTCCATGCATGATACATATAAGGAAGTTAAGAATTCGATTAAGTATGATAATGACACTTTGACGCCTGAAAATGTCATAGACTCCCTTAAAAATAAGGAGATGGAGATTAGAGCTGAAAACATGATAAGAAAAGTGGTGCGATTCACATGATAAGGGGTAGAACTTAATTTAGGTAAAACAGTCATGAAGGTTTCTAGAGTGGTGGCAAGTCAAGTAGTAATGGAGGTAAAAAGAAGGGCAATGGTAGGTTTAGATGAAAATTTGGGACAAAAATTAAGAAATACTATGATTGTGGGAACACAGGGCATTTTATAAAAGATTGCTATAAAGAGAAAGATAAGCTAAAGGGTAAGGAGAGAGATGAAGTAAATGTACTGTACTATCTTCTATTTCCAATACTGATAATGGTGAGGTTTATATGATTACAAGTTCTATTTCTTATTCTGTTGAATTGAATTTAACTGCCAACTCTCATTTATATGAGTGGATACTCGATTCTAGTGCATCTTTTCATGTGACATCATAAAACAACTGGTTTGAAAATTTGCATGAATCAAATGATGGGCATTTTGTGCTACGTAACAATTCTGCTTATACTGTTGTTGGAATTGGCGATATTACTTTAAAATTTGATACTAGTTTCGTGTATACTTTAAAAGATATTAGATACATCCCTAAACTGTCTAGGAATTTAATTTAAGTAGGAAGACTTGAGAAAGCTGATTTCACTCATAAAATTAGAAATGAAATTTTAAAATTGGTTAAGGGTATACTCGTTTCTATTAAGGGAATCGGGAAAAATGATATTTATATCACTAATGGGGAAGTGATAAGAGGTTTAGATTCATCTATCTCTTTTACTAAGGTTGATCACACACATAAATGACACAATAGACTAACATGTGTGGGTATTAAGGGGCTTAAACTTCTTAATGGAAAATGTACTTTTGAAAATGACTGCTTGTCTCACTTATCTTTCTATGATCATTGTATGATTGTTAAGTATCATAGAACTTCCTTCTTCATGAGCATTCATAAAACTAAAGACATGCTTAATCTCTCTAGTCGTTCCACTTCGGGTGAAAATAAGTATTTCTTGTCCATCATTGATGATTACACTAGAATCTTTTAAAGGATAACTCTGATCCTTTTAACAACTTAAATAATTAGAAAAGACAAGTTGAGAACCAAATTGGTAAGATGATCAAGTTTTTGAGAACTAATAATGGCCTAGAGTTTTATAACACTGAATTTGACAATTTATACAAAGAAAATGGGATAACAATGCATAAAACTAATCCCTACACTCCCCAGTAAAATGGGGTAGCGAAAAGGATGAATATGAATAGAACCATACTTGATAAAGTGAGTTGCATGATGTTAAGTTCTGGTGTCCCAAAGTCTTTTTGGGGAGAAGCTTTTATGACTGCTTGTTATCTGATTAATTTAACTCCATCTATTGCATTGAATGGTGTTATTACTCATGAAAAATGGTCTGGTAAATTAAGTGATTATTCTATACTTAGAATTTTTGTCTATGCTGTATTTTCTTATCAGTGTGAGGGAAAGCTTGAACCTAGAGCTAGAAAATGTGTTTTTCTAGGTTATCCTGAGGGTGTCAAGGGTTATAGGTTATGGGATAGAAGCCAAAAATGTGTTAAATCATTATGAGTAGAGATGTTACATTCAATGAGGGCGAAATGTCGTGCCTTAAAATTGAATTTGAACCTGAAGAGCAAGGTGAAGAGAGAAATCAGTTGAAGGTGAAGGTAGGAAAACTTAGCACATGCGTCCCTATTATACCTAGTGAGGTGGAGACTCAGATTCAGCAACCTGATATGGAGAACAGAGAGGATGTAGTGATAGAAGAGCGTCCTAAGTGAGAGAATCCTTTAACAGATTATAACTTAGCTAGGGATAGAGAGAATATAGTTTAGAGCACCTAGAAGATTTGGATACGAGTCTGAGTTAGCTTTTGCTCATGCGAACTATGATGAGCTAGTTGATAGAGAGCCAAAAACCTTTGAAGAGGTGATGAAAAGTGAACAATTTGAAGAATGGTTTAAAGTAGTGAAAGATAAGATGAGTTGTTTAGAAAAGAATCAAACTTGGGAGCTAGTACCTAAACCTAAAAATAAATCTATAGTTGATTGTAAGTGGGTTTTTAAGGTCAAGGGAGGAACTAGCACATTTGAACCCTTAATATTTAAGGCTAGGTTAGTGGCCAAGGGGTACACTCAGAATGAGTGGGTTGATTATAATGAGATCTTTTTCACCAGTTGTTAAGTACACTACTATTATGGTCATACTTGCATTGGTTTCACATTTTGACTCGGAACTTGAACAACTTGATGTAAAAACTGTTTTTTTACATGGTGAACTTGATGAGAAAATATTTATGAATCAACCAAAAGGTTTTAAAAACAAACTAAAACCTGATTATGTGTGGTCCTTGAAAAGATCTTTATATGGTCTAAAACAATCATCTAGGCAGTGGTATAAAAGATTTGATTCTTTTGTTCTCTCCATAGGGTTTCAACGGAGTAAGTTTGATCATTACCTATATTTCCAACATGATGACGCTAATAATGATTGTGTTTTTATTGCTATATGTGGATGATATGCTCTTAGTTGTTTCATCACTTAAGTGGATGAGTAATATAAAAACAAATTTGAAGGATGAATTTGACATGAAAGATCTAGGAAAAGTTAAAAAAATCCTAGGTATAGAAATTGAAAGAGATATGTCAAATTCTGCTTTGTTTCTGCATCAGTCCTTTTACGTTTCAAATGTGTTGAGAAAGTTTGGCATGCATGATTGCAAACTCGTTACATTACCTTTAGCTAATCATTTTGCATTCTCTAAAGATCAAGCTCCTTGTAATGAAAAAGAAAGAGAATACATGAGTAGGATTCCATACTCTAATGTGATTGTATCTATTATATATTTGATTGTCTGCACTAGATCAGATTTAGCTTTTGCTGTTAGTACTCTTAGTAGATACATGTCTAATCTGGGTCCCAAGCATTGGGAAGCTTTAAAATGGAGGTACTTAAATGGGACTAGTGATGTCGGTCTAAAGCTTGGTGTTAATAAAGAAGGCGTGAAGTTGAAAGGTTTTATAGATGCGAATTATGCTGAGGATAGAGATAATAGAAAATCTACCTCTTCTTATATGTTTACTTTGTCTAACTCATGTGTTAGTTGAAAATTACAGTTACAACACGTAGTTGCACTATCCATGACAAAATTTGAATACATTGCCACCGCTTAAGCTATTAAAGAGGCTTTATGGCTTAGAGGTTTACTTCATGAACTTTGTGTTTTAAATGATATGTGGTAGTATATTTTGATAGTCAATCTTCTATACATTTATGCAAAAATCTTGTTTTTCACGAACACACCAAACACATTGATGTTAGACTACATTTCATTAGAGATATTGTGTTACAAGAAATGGTAAGACTTGAAAAAGTTCAGGTACAATATAATCCCTCATACATGGGCACTAACATGCTGTCAGTGGTGAAATTTAGAAGTTGCAAAGATCTTTTAAACATCGTGGATGTAAATAGTTTCCAATTTTATTGGTCCTCATCTTTTGAATTATTACTAATGGGTAATAATTTTTATTTGCAGATCCTTTGACACTAATGTAGAGGTTTGTTGGGCAAATTATTGTTAAACGACATCCCAGACTATGATGTTAAATCATTATTTATTCAGTCGGCATCGACCAAATGATTGAAGTGAAATATTGACACCTCAAATGTAATGACCTAAGCCTATAGTTTATTTGGGCCATTGGAAGTAGCCTAATTTAATTAGAGCTACTCATGGCCCGACCCTTTACCCCTGGATGGATTTTGGTATTAGGCCCACTTATTGGTTACCTATTACTTGCCTTTTGGGTCCAATCCACTAATTAACCTAAAAGCCCACTCTCACTGCTATATATTGGGAGCTCCTTTTGTATTGTGAAGACACATTATTTACTGAGCTTCTTTTTTGAGAGATAACCGATTGCTTCTTTCTTGGCTTTGTGCTCTCCCTTCTGTAGTGTATTTCTTGTCTCTCTCTCTCTTAGCCTATGTGGTTGCTATGTGACTGCAATAACCTCTCATTTCTGTGTCCTTAGTGGGCAATACACAAGCAGTCGGAGTCAGGTGTGGTTGTAGGAGTTTTGGGATGGAACTTTGGTGGTATCGATTTCGGTATATGTGATATATTGAGCCCGGAAGCCTTTGGTGGTCATTATTCCGCTCAACAATTAGATTAATATGAAATTTTTATCTTTAATATGCTCTCGAAATATGCTCATTTGAAAACACTAAGTTAGAAATTCAACTTTTTATTTGAATTTTAGATGGATGATCGTTTGAACTTGTAGGGCTCTCATATTATATTGAGTCTTAGCATTTAATCTTAAAATAATTTAAATCATTTCATTTGATTGTTATTCATGAATTTGATCTATGTGAAACTTTTACCTATTAAAGCATCGAAGTGTCTTAGAAATTGAGCAAAACTAACATGTAATTTGGACAAAGGGAAAAATAGAAAACTGATTAAATTGACTATGACTATTGTTCATACTAATTATAATACTTCAAGACTACAACTCAAACATGATTTAAAAAAAAAAAAAACACTAGTTTTTAAAGTAAATTTGACTGAAAAGACAATTTGAATATTCATAAAAAGTGGATGAACTAAATTGTCACATAAGTGTGGAATTAGTGAATAAGGACATATAGTTCGTGAAATTGTAGATCATTTGGAGGAGATTAATTTGATAAATAGAACTACGATAACAACCTTATGAGGATGATAAAGATAATCACTTTCGTGTTGCTTCCTCTATCATATGTTCTCAAATCAATTGCCACAAAAGATTGGATCCCTCGTAGACAAAATATCCATGAAAAATGGATCCATTCATGTCTCCAATATGAACAGTTTTGACTAATTAACTGTACTTAATAAGTAACTTCCAATTAATGAGAAATTTCTCTTATAAGGTATTCCAAAAGTATTATTGTGTGTATTGTAAAGTTTAAGGTCTGAAAAATCATTGATAGAAACTTGAGTACTGTGGTATCTATTTACATAGACTTGTGAAGAAGTTTTGTATAATGTAAGACAGTTATAACATGATTATTAAAACTATTAAACTCGGACTCACGAAAAGGAGAACTTTAGTCCTTATTGTTAACATAAATGTTAGGTCCAAATTGTAATTGGCTAGTTCTGTGCACAAGATCATTGTTATTGAGATGTAATTAAAGTCAAAGAGTTGGGAGTTGATTGTATGTCATGAATGAGTCAAAGGAGGAACATGGAGAAAATTGCTCCCTGGCCGCATAAGGAACGCTCGAGCGGAAAAAGGCAACAAAGGCACCGCTCGCCAACCGTGTCTTGGGCGCTCGAGCGGTGGATGGACCGCTCACTGCTTGCAAGTCCGCCGCTCAAGCGGTGGTATCATCCAACAGAGACATGTTCGCAATTTTGACATTTTTTACAATTCCATTCGACCTCAAACACTATCATGTGAGCATTGTTTACTTGTTTACAAATTTGATTTTTGTTTCAGGTAGAGCATAGCAATGGTATGTTTATTGAGTCTTTGGAATTCCATTTTTAAAGATTGACATTGTTAGGCAGTTTAAGCCTTTTATATTGATTATTATTTTTGCACTAGATTAATATGAAATTTTTATCTTTAATATGCTCTCTGAATATGCTCATTTGAAAACACTAAGTTAGAAATTCAACTTTTTATTTGAATTTTAGATGGATGATCGTTTAAACTTGTAGGACTCTCATATTATATTAAGTCTTAGCATTCAATCTTAAAATAAATTAAATCCTTTCATTTGATTTTTATTTTTGAATTTGATCTATGTGAAAATTTTACCTATTAAAGCAACGAAGTATCTTAGAAATTGAGCAAAACTAACCCGTAATTTGGACAAAGGGGAAAATAGAAAACTGATTAAATTGACTGAGTCATATTAACTGAATTGTAATACTTCAAGAGCACAACTCAAACATGATTAAGGAAATCACTTTCGTTGTAGTTCACTATCATATGTTTTCAAATCAATTGCCACCTCAAAAGATTGGATCCCTCATAGAAAAATAATCGTCATGAATGGATCCATTCATGTCTCTAATACGAGCAGTTTTGACTAATTGACTTTGAAAGTTACGCAGTTCGACCCTAACAATACTTAAAGGGGGGTGAATATGTATTTTATGCGGAATCAAAAATATTTTACGAATTAAACAACAACAAGTAACTTTTTAATTTTAATCTAGATGATTAAACATGTAAGTCATTTTAGCCCTAAGTTTGTTGATTAAACATGCAAGTCATTTTAGCCCTAAGTTTGAATACCGCAGATTATGTGATCAATCAATAAACAATGCGAAAGCAGTAAATCAACACCAAAATGATCACGGAGAAACCCAATTGGGAAAAACTCCGGGCACTTTGCTAGTCAACAATCCACTATAAACAATATGTAACTTACAGTTTACCAGCCTAGACGATGACACGCACTATCTGATCTCCTGACTGCAATTCCAACAGCTTTCTTGGATTATGTGCTCCTGCACCACTCTCACCTGTAGTTTTCAAAGCTCTCCTGCAGCAACTCCTAACTTTGTGGAATCGTCTATTTCCCGTGGATCAACGAAGAACACCGCGTTCTTCACAAATTGGAACTTCAGTCGAACTTCCTCGATCTTCAGA